>PVJX010001790.1:0-148743 GCA_004027295.1 Dolichotis patagonum | reverse complement strand
TGAAGCCCTTTATAACTTATACTGTCTTATTATGGCTGATCTTATTTGAATCTGGTTTGTTAGATTGCTACTTTGTATTGACTGATTTTATTTAAATCTGTTGTGATGGATAGCATCAAGTCTAAGAGTATAGGCAACTACACTGAAGATGACAAGATTCACTAAGATACCCTCTCTGGTTTGATTATTACTTGCTTTTGAAGTCTTATAATGTTCTTTAATGCTTTGTTTTTATTAATGTTGTTATATACTGCTAAGACACCATGGTAACCATTGTAGATCACCTTGTATTGTGGTTTTATGTGACTTTTCTGCCTCATGCTTTTCTAGGAATTGTTTTGTTTTATCTTGCTTTGTTTTGTTTTTCCTGCTAATACAGAAATGATAGATATACATGTAGAGACTCACGCATGTGTAGAGCTTATAAACAGTTTACGTGAACCAACTATATAACACATGTTGAAATAAACAACTACTTTGAAAAAAAAAGAGACGCTACAATACCCAGTTCTGATTCCATAATGTCATGATGTGAAGTCCAGCAAAACTATCACTTTTTGTTCTAAGTGATCTTAGCTTGCTTTGCCTTGTCTAAGTTCAACACACATGAAGGTATGGACAGCTGTTTTGAGGAGAATGCGAGACATTATGACAGCTATTCACGGCTTCCCTAATGTCTGGTCTTGAAGACCTGTAATGCCCTCTTCGTCCTGCTCAGATCAATTCCATACTAGGTTGTTTCATGTGAATTCCCTATATGTGACAATATGGACAACTATTTGAAAGAAAACAAAAGTCAATATGATAGAGAGTGAATATCTCCAATTGTCTAGCTTTGAAATTTATGTCTTACATTGCTTTCTTGTGATCCACTTTGCTCTGTTTTGTTGTATTTAATTTTACCATATTGATATAATTGCATGTATATTTGAGTGGGTGAGATGGATGACCATATTGCTGTCTTTGTCAGATCGTGGAGCAGAACTGTTAACAGTCTCACTGTTTGAATGTCTACTTTACATGGTTTAACTTTGTAATTTGAACAAGTATTTCCAAGAAGTCAGTATGTAATTAGTCAAGTAATAATTTGTTAGGTTTTATTGTTGTACTTTTCCTTTTTTCCTTGGAATACTGTATGGTTGCTACCCTTTATTCTGTTTTATTTTGTTTTGTTTTTTCCTCTTTAAATAAAATTATTAAAAAAATTCTTTTTGCTGTAGGTTTTTATTTTGAAGATACTTATCAGATTTAAGCAGTGTCTTTCTCTTTTCCAGTTTGCTATGTTGGTTTTTGTTATATTTAATATATGTGGACACTAATAGCTGTATTCATTCATGGGGGGAGTGATATCATGATTTTCAATAAAATATGGGATGCCAAAATCAACCAAACTACCAAATCATATTGTTATTAGTTTTAATGTCTTATCATTTTTAATGTCTGAATGGAAATTTTTAAATTTTTGCTGAATAGATGATCATAATTTTCTCCACTCAACAATATGATAAATTACAATAATATTCTTCTGTAGTTAAACCCATACTTTATTCCTTTATATTGATGAGTAAAACATTATATTTGTAGGTTAGCCACAAATTGTTTTTCTGCTTACTTGATAGTAGACATTTGAATTTGTAAATCAAGAAAATTATAATCCACAAAATAAGTAGTTGCAAACTAGGACAATTTAAAAATTCAGATTGTCAGGATGCCTACCAAGCAAATTGAGAACACAGCTTATAAGAATAATTGTAAATCTGTTTTGATTACATTGTCTGTTTCTTTTTAAAATTTACCTTTATTTGCATATGTCTTTGATACATGTAATTACATTAGTTTTGAGAAATTAGTACATATACATATCACGTCTTGATCATTTTTACTTCCCTTCCCCTTTCTTCAAGCCCCTTCCCACCTCCAAAGAGTCTACCTCTATCTTTTTTTCCAGTGTTAGAGTTTTAAGTATTTATACTAATGACTGAACTGGGACTTTTGTGCTTTCTACCAGTGGTACTCAAAGTGATGTCTGTGAACCAATGCTGTTTGTTACTAGTCTAGGTTAAGAAAACAACAGAAATGGTCAATTTGTGTTTAGAAACTTTGATAGTAATTTGTCTCTACTATGACACACAGGCAAATGATTAGTGGAGTCTTCTGGTTAATCAAGGTCTGGCCCAGATGGATAATGTCAAAACTGCATGATGAGCTATGCTTAGTGCAATGCATGATGGTCATCAGCCTCTAGCTGGATAGAAGTTAATGCACAAACAAAAACAGATTGTCTTACACCATGGAGCACTTAAGAAACACTGAACTGGGAAACAGAATGTTAGTCATGTGTAATTCTTTCTGTCTGTCTGTCTATCTCTATAGATATATAGAGATATAAATTTAAAAGAAGTGACTATGGTTATTGGTGTAGGAATAGCTTCGTAACTACTATACCACTGAAAATGCACCCTTACAACTTTCTGGAACCTTGTTGAGTTCTAGAATCTTTCACCGAATGAAAACAAAGTGATTCTAGAGAGAAATACAGTCTTCTGTTCACTTGAAATGTTCTCACACAAGGACATCAGAGACACCATAGACAATTATAGATAACAATCACTTAGAGACTCAGTGGTGGTTTAGATATAATTGATAGATCTTATGCTAAACTATATTACACAGTTACACTTCAGCCAACAGAGAGTCCTTTGCTCACATTCTCCCTAGAAACAAAATTCAAGTTATTAAAATGCTTTCATATTTTGCCATATTCACTGATTCATTTTGAAGTTTTAAGAAAATGAGAATCTTCTACGTTTTTGACTTTTCCCCTCTTCAGAACTATCTTCTTCATAAGCATTTTTTGTGGTTATCAAACTTTATCTCCTGTTTCATGATGTAACTTAATTCACTTAATGATATGACATGATCTTTCCATTGTGATGTGTGCAGTATTAGTTGGCCTCGGTCCTGGAAGGCAGTTGAGCTTTCTGTCAAATCAATGAGTGACCCAGGGGCTTCCACTCTTATACTAGTGGACACAATTTATTGGCTGACATGATCATAATTTTATAGATTAGTTATGTTCTGGAATGTTAATGTGGATGAAATGTTTTTACATTCATGCAAATTACCCTGTGTTAGAGAGACTAAAGGATATCAGCTTGGCCCTGGAGGAAAAACAGGCAGCAATTTCAAAGGCATTCAAATAACACTAAAATAAAATTAATTAACTTCCCTTTAAACAAATTCTTTTTAAGTTTTCATGGAAATTTGTGCTTGTGTAAAAATTTTTGGCATGTCCTCTCCGGGAAAAACATTTTTTCTCTGTAAACTTTAGAGGTAGGAGGAAAAGGAGAAAGTCCCAGTAGAAAGGGAATGCTCTATTACACTGGACAGAGGATAAAAATATTTTAGTTGCATGATTGTCTGCTAAAAGGTCCTTTGGAGCAATTTGAAACTGCAAAGCTAATCCATTGCAAAAATTCTCTACGTGGTGTTAAGATATAGGGTGGCTATGTGAAAGTCTGTAATTGGCTTCTGGGAAACTGTAGGTGCTAAAATGTGGAATGAGCATTTTGTGGAATGAACATGGTCAAATGTGGGTGCAGAAGTGAGACATGCCTGAAGTGTCAAATGAATCTAACACACCTTGGAACGTGAACCCTGAAGAAAGCTTGGCAGCCTACCTATCTTCCTGAAGGGCAGAAAAATAATCTTAAAATGCTAATAAATATCAGAATCTAGAGTTGGGGGAATACAAGAAGTATTTCAAGCAAGTTCCCTCTCCTTAGCAGGTAGGCACAAGTGAGGAGAGGTCACTGCTCTGAGAGCTTCCATCCAGGGACTATGTGTAGATATAAGGTGTTGACAAAACTGAAGAAAACTTACTAAAAATAAAGCATACTCATAAATCACATCAACCCACTACATAAATAATTTAGAATTTGAGTAGCATATACTTTTACTTGGAGAAAGTATTTTTGAGGAAGTCACCTGTAGCCAAGCAGCAAGGTGTCAATGTTTGACCTGTACAGAGGAGGAGAGAGTAGATCTATAGATGCGGATGGAAATTTGACTCTACTTCCTTCAAACTGATGTAGGAAGTTTGATTTGGAATCTGGTAACAGATAATGATGGACTGAAACCTGAATCATAACTCTGGGAAAGATGAAGAATAATAAAGAGCATGAATTTCTGAAGATCTTGGGTCTATCCCTTGTTTTTGTACTTTAGTACTACTTTTATATCTTTGGACAAGAAACTTAGCTTGCCTAGGTTTTATCCTCAGAAAATTGGGAATGAAAGTACCAGTCTTACTTATTTTGCAAGCTTGTTATGAAATAAAGAAATGAAAACATTTTATATGCTACTATTACACTATGATAAAGTGTCATTTCTTGCTGGGAATTATAATGTTCTTGAACTTTACTGTGTGGATTAGAACCAATGGGTGTTTGCTAAGAAAACTTTCTATTTCTAGTAATGCATAAGGTGGCATAGCCTAAAAAGCCCTCCCACTACACAGCTCCTAAAAATGCTGGATAAAGTGTAGCCCACATCATTACAAATGCACAACTGAGCTGGTATTTAAGAAAGGAAAATTCCTAGGGCTAGAAACTGGAAAGGAGAGAAGCTTGGAGAACTGGGCACTAAAACTACACTAATCCAAGGGGCAGTAACTACAAAGTTGTGTTTCAGGCTGGAGGAGAATATTAGCTTCGGTTGATGCTCATCTGAGGTGAGGAATGGAAGCTAAGACTTTTTCAGATGCCTGTTTCTCTGGAAGGGCTTTTTTCCTCATTAAAAGTGCAGATTAAAATAAAAATCCTTCGGCAGAAAGAAATAGCAAAGAGCTAACCTTTGGCCTGCATTCCAAGAGGGTTGCATAGATCTCCTGCTTTGTGATCTCATACCATTTGCGTGGCCCATAAAGACCTCATTCCTGAAAGGAACTCTTCATTCTTGAGTTGGGAAAACTCGGACGTAGAGGGAAGCAGGCAAAATATTTTTTGTTTGGAGGATGCTATCTTGATTTAGGTGTCCCTGGGCTCCAGATAGAGTGTAAAGTCCAGTCTGACATTAGGCCCAGTTCCTGTAAACATATTTATAAACACAGTCTTCACACATGGTACGTAAGATGTGTTGGACAATCAAAAACTACAGTGAAAACTTAAGAAAAAAGTATTACAACAGAAGAGACATTGCTACTGATCCTGCTGAAGGTACCCAAGAATACTACTCCAAACACACCTATCCCAGCATTCTTGGCATTGTGTCTTTTGCTGTAATAAGGCTTCTAAACCTCAAACACTCACTGGATTTTTTTGGTCACCCCTGTACAGAATACAAGAAAATGTTTTGCAGGGCAGATCCTTGAGCTGTACTCTCACTGCAGTGAATCATGTAGCGTGATGGGCACAGGAAACTTTAAGTAGACATCATATAAGGTGTAAGATACACAGGGCTCTCGGAGGACTGTTTGTGAAATAGAGCTTTTCTATTTTTCCAAAATTGACTCGCATTCTGACCATCTGAAATACTAAAGTTGTCCATGCTTGATTCCACCTCTGCATCAGTGGGTCAAAGAGCTACTTGTCAATAATTTTTTCTCCTGTAACTCTTCTGGCTTTATTAGTTTTTCTGATTTGAATTGATAAATAAGAAGCCTGATTTTTTTCCCTCCGCTGTACTGAAAAATAAGCAAAATGAAATCAAACGAGAACCGCCACCCCAACATCCAAGAAACAAAGACCCTGACTCAACATGGAGAGTAGTAAGTGGAAGTACTATGTTCTTTCTCGCTTCTGCCAGCTGTTTCATTGCCCTGCCTGGTGCATGGCTGGTCTATCTGTGCAGACTGGAGGTTCCTTCGTCTTGTTATGACTCCTGGAAGTCAACATAGTGCATAATGGGCCAGTGAGGAAGGTAGTGACTTTCTTTACTGTTTTTGTTTTTTTCTGTACTGAACTTGTAGCTGTTCCAGATGTGTTTTGCCCTTCAGAGAAGAGGCAGAGAAGGGATTGAGGAAGGATTAGATGAAGGCCTCAAGAGAACAACCATGGAAAGTTTTAGTCCTGGTTTTCCATCTTCTCATTCTTTGTTGCCTTTTTATCTTTTGAACTCAACATGAGAGGGGTTTGCTTTTGAAAAGCCTATGCAGGGAAGAGTTGTTTTTCCTATCTTTGAGCTGTTCAGCCATCTGTCCCAATTTCTTCCTGGTTTCCTGTTATTTTCATTCTGCCTTTTATAAAGATTAACATGCAGTGCAACCACATATTCTATTAAGCTTGTCTCCTCACTACTTTATCTCATTAACTGCTTGATCACTGTGAATAAAAATAATCTTCCATTAAGTCACAACTTCAAACGTCTCTGAGACTTACATCAAGCAAACCTTCAACAGTTTAAAAAAATCTCTTTAAATCTAAGAGGTTCACTTCAAAGGGAAACCTATGGGTGTTCTCAGCCCAACTGACAGGTAAATAGTCATTTGTAACTAAAGATATGCAAGTGAGAAAACACGGCACAGTCTGGAGTTTGCAGCTTCTCTTAACTTCTTTTCTGGTTAAGGCAACTTAGTGCCAGTCCTAAAGTGGTTAATACAGTGGCTCACACATGGAGGTGGGGCACTCCCACTGAGAAACATGCAGTTTCATGTTCTGCTTCACAGTCTGTGGTTCTGTTAACAAATTCACACACACGCACACACGCACACACACACGCACACACGCACATACGCTCTCACGCATACGTACACACATACATTTATACACGAGAAAAAGACTTAAAAGGACAAAGATTACTTGTACCAGAAATAACTATTGTGAATGTTTTGTTGATAGTCTTTCTAGCTCTTCAGTGTGTTTGTGTTTGGGAGGTTTTCATTGCTTAGTAGATTTCTTATAGGCACAAACATAGTTGTATCTTTTTAGTTTGTGTGATTTTGGATTGTCGGTCTCACTGGACTGTGAACTACATAAAGCCCTATGTATCTCTAAGGTTTGACATAGTGTCTAACAAAAAGTAGTACTTTATGAACTTTGGTCTGGATAAATAAATCAGGCTAACAAGATAACCCATTATAAGCATAAATTATTATTTAGTCAACTATGGTTTAACTTTGAGGTTGCTTATTGGCTTTTATAATAGGATGATGAGTACTTTTATTTTATTTTTATTTTTTATTTTTTTAAGAAGGCACACTTTGTTATGTGTATTTGACCACAATAAAAAATAATATTCTTCAAAAGTCAGAGAAGGAAGATGATCAAGGAGGGGTGGAGATTTTTTGGAAGGAGGTGGGATGAGCTTTCTTACCAGTCAGCATTTTTGTTTTGAAGAGAATAAAATCAAGCACAAATAAAACAGAATAAAGCCAATCAAAACAAAACAGTGTGACACAGAATTTCAAAACAAGATAATAGGAAATCAACAATGACTACCATAATGCCTCTTGTTGTCTTTAAAATAGCTGCCCATACCATCAGACATAGGAAAATCAAGCAGAACAGAACAGAACCAGTTAACACAAAACAATGAACACAAAACAGGACTTCAAAACAAGATAATAATACATCCAAAATATATGATAATATATCTTGCTATCTTTGAAATAGCTTCCCATGCCATCATATGTAATAAAATCAAACAAGACAAAACAGAATAAAACCAAACCAAACAAAACAATGAAAACAATACAGGGCTTTAAAACAAGATAATAAGGAATTAACAGCGGCTATCACCCTGAGAAGGAGATTGCCCATAGATGCTATGTTGCATATTGTTATCCTTTAAATATATGATCAGACTACAGGCTTTAGACCTGTGAAGCCAATGAAAAACATTAGACACTATAAGCATTAAGTTGTATTTTTCTTCCATAGCTATAATCTCAGCCTATGTTTCTCCAGATTAGCTGGTTGCTTACAGGGGGAGCGGGCACACCTTGGCTCTTGTCTCCCAGCCTGCGCGCTGGAAGGAGCTGGGGTTTGTTTCTCCTGCATGCAGCCTGTGCATAGCACTGACTCACAGGAAGGGACTGGCTTCTTGTTCTCCCTGCAGCCTACGCATGGTGCCAACTCACAGGAAGTGGATGAGCATGTTTATATGAAACATCATTAGCTACTTCTTTAGAAAAATTCCTAGGAATGGAACTAATAGCCTAGTGGCACTTGAATACTTTAGAGGCAGACTGCTGTTCACAAAGGTACTAATTTTTTTTTTTACTTCCAAATTTTATTCATAGTCATCCATTTTAACAGCAGAACCAACCAGATGTGGTTTATTACAATTTTGGCTCAGTTGTAAAAATTGAAAATACATTAAAAATGTATCACTGTCAAGAGATTTCAAACATTGTCATAGGAAATTATAAATAAGTAGAATTGTGATACCAGAAGAACAGGAAAAAGCAGAGGATTTAGAAGAAATCACAGTAAAGGGGCAAGTGGTAGAAGCACATGAGAAAAACGTGGAGGTTAAGGTAGGAAGAAAGGAGGAAGCAGGGACCCTGTCAGGTGACTGTACAGAAAGGTACTAATTATTAAGCAGTCTATAACAGCCACTGAGGGTGATAGTTTCCCTTCATCATTGCGAAAACTGTCACACTTTAAAAGGTTTTGGTAGGTTTTGTATGTTTTGAATGACTGTTATTATCTGTTTTCTTATTTTACTTGAACATTTACTTGTCTGTGTTTATAAAAATTCTGCTAATTGGAATTTTTGGTCATGTGTTATATATATTTTTAATCTGGAAATCGGCCTTAACAGATTGGGTGTGTCTGTGCATGTATTATTGGGGATTAAACCCAGGGTGTTAATACAGAGCTATATCTCAGTCCTTGTAATTTTGTATTTTGCTCTGTCATTAAATTACCCCTTATGGGCTTGGACATGTACCCTTCAGCTTCAGCCTTCCAGAATGCTGGGATTATAGGCATTTGCCACCACAGCTGGTTTTAAACTGTTTTTATTATCAGTTGATAATATAAATGTTTTTACAAATGTGAAAGTGTTCTTTTTCCCTATTTTTGCATTTTATGTTTATGAAATATTTTTATTTTAATAATATAGAAATAAAAGTTCAGAAAATAATCCAAAGTGAATATACAACTGTGTAGGGAGAGAAGATGGGGTTAATTTATAAATATTCTAGGAGAACTGATTGATCATATGGAGGGAAAAAAGGAGTCTCACTTAACATTTTATATCAAAAGATATTCCAGAAGTTTTCAAATCAAATTTAAAGTTTATAAGAGAATTGGAAGAAAATGCCATACAATGAATCTATGATTCTACCTATTATAACTGAGTACACAAATGTGTGTGTGTCTCAGAAGTACTTTGGATGAAAAAAATTTCCTTATTTTTAGAAGTTTGGTTAGAAATTCTAATAAAAAATTTCCTAAATTCAGTTCAGTGTTGAACAGGAGATTTGAACAGAGTCTCTAAATTTCAATTATATTTTCCTGCCGCATAACAATGGTTCTCCCAGGGAAATTAAGCCAGAGTGAGTAGTAGACAGTGAATGGAAGAGGTCACTGGGTTTGGAGTTACAGGCACAGTGCCAGTCCTGGGATTACTTCATTACTCATCACATAGCTTGATCATCTTGGGAGGATTTTTTCTTGACAAAGATCCCTGCACTGTCTACTTCACGGAGTGGGAAGACCAAATCAAATGCTGTAAGCAGTTAGTGTGTATTACTGCAAGAATCCTGGTGGCTTTGCTTAATAATATTTTGCAATGATTCAGGTCTCTGACTATGGAATCCTAATGAGTTTGGCTGGAAACCAAATTCTGTCACTCATATTGTTGTGACCTTGGGCAAGTTACTTATTTTTTTTAAGTTTCAATTTCCCCATCTGTGAGAAGAGAAAATAATAACATGTTTCTTGGTAAGTTAGGACAATTTGGTTATGTCACTAATGTTTTTTGCTAATGCAAAAAGAGGTAATTTAGTCATTTAGTAGCTAACCTAACCTATCTGTGCCTGTATCGATATCTATATATGTCTATAGAGCAGTGATGGTGGACCTTTTAGAGCTTTTAATGAAAACCAACAGCTGACTGCGGGCCCTATGCTGTATGTTTGCCACCATTGCTGTAGAGTAACCCTGCTCTCCAGGAGAGGCTAGTAAAGACATGGTTCACAAACTCAAACTATGATCTTGTTTTCCTCGTTTCTTTGCCTCTTTTGATAAGGATTTTATAAAGCAGGAATTGTTACATGGTATAGATGATAATATGGCAATCCTCACATTATTTGTAAATTTAATCAAACTCAAAATTTAAATATTTTATTGCTTAAAAGAATCATGGTAAAACAGTGTTAATTTGTTTTGGTTTGGCCGTATCCCTAACCTGGACCAATCAGATGATCTGGTGCCTAGTACACTTTAATTATTCAAACCTGATCATCTTATTCAGTATGCTGGGTATGCCCCTGTGATTCTAGGATTGGACATCTTCCCAGCATCATGTGACTGTGGAATGGGAGAAGCAGTTCTCCAAAGGAATGGGTGGTATAGGATGTGTTCACAGTCAGAAATAGCCAATATAGAACTTCCGTGTGCAGTTATTTGGTATAAATACTCAAAAGAAAGACAAAAAGGAAAAAGAAAATGTATGTCTTATTAGTATTGTTTATAGGATGAATGTTTATTTCCTATGACCTTGAAGATAGCTGTTGCTTTTAGAAATGCTACACTTAATCAGCATTTTAATGAGTTTACAGTGAACATTTAGGAGCAGGTTCTAGCAGATCATGCTATAAAAAGGTTAAGGGTAAAGTAAAGGACCCCATCTTTTCAGGCTTAGGGTTCATGTCTCAGTTACTATTCCAATTGCTGAGACAAAATACTCATCATGTACAAGTTAAGGGAGGAAAGGGTTTATTTCAGCTCACAGTTTGTAGAGGTTTCAGTCCATAATCAACTAACTCCAAGGCAGGGTGGCATGGCAGCCAAGCATCCCTGAGGAGAAACAGTTCATGGCAGGCAGAAGGTAACTAAGCAAGCAAGGGGCAAGACAAGCCTCTTTTGTCCCTTATATTGCATCAGGCTACCAGGATTAGGGTGGTGCCAAAGCAATCAGTGACCTGACTTAATAATCATCCGCCCTTTATTCTAGCATCATTTCTCCTAACTTTAGGCCATGAATCAGTCACACACTCTAGATTCAGCCACATGAGGTGGGGAGACATCTAAACACAAACCATAATAATTTCTCATAAAAATGCTCATTTTTTCCAGGTGTGGTGGGGCACACCTTTAATTTCAGCTCTCAGGGAGCTGACAGGAGGATCACTGTGAGTTCAGGTCCAGCCCATGATATGTAGTGAGTTAAGGGCCAGCCTGAGCTATGTAGTGAGACACTGAGAACCTCTGTTTTATTATGCATCATCAATTTCAAGGTAAGGGTCTCAACTGGCATGTATCATGCCAGCAAGTAGGCAAAATTGTTGAAGTAAACTCAATTACTTTTTTCCTAAAGACAGATGTCAAAAGACATAACAAATCATGTGCAATAGGATGTATTTGAGGATAATTTTCCTAAATTATAAACAACATCTTGTTATCCTTGTCTCTACCATATCTATAAAAAGGAGTTAAATGAATAAGTAGTTTCTGTATTTCATGATGTGATTTTAATTCTTCCATCTTGGCTGTTTAAGGATGACAGCTTAATCTTACATCACTGAAAATAAGAAATATCTATATTTTCATGATCATTGGAAGTTCAAATTGGATTGTAAATTCAGATAGAACTATCCTGAGGCTTATCAGAGTCAAAGCAGTGGAACTACATGAGAAAAGAGATTTAATCAGCAGGAATATTCTGTTTAAAAAATGATCTTTGCTCTGACAAAGGACACTTGAGTTTAGGAGAAAAGAGGACAGGAGACAAGAAACAGAAATAAGGAACATTAAAAAAACAGTAAAAGCAACTTCCTCCCAACACTTTGGAACTTCTCTACTTTTATTTAGACTTAAAAAAAAGAAAAGAAAGACAGAAATCCTGCATGTTTTTCAGGGAATTTCCTTGTTCCTTTCTTGATGTAAGTGGCAGTAGGGAGAAATATGTCAAATTAGAAAATAGTGCTCAGCAGTAACATTGTGTGGTTTTGTTTGTGATGCCTTTTACACCTAACTTGCCTTCCTGCTCTGTAACTTAGCAGCTTTATTTCCTCATGCAATTTTCAAAAATCTTCTCTTTTCCTAATGGGGATGTTTGGAGGACCAAGAGAACAGTTATGAAAGAAATTCTGTAGGGTGAATAATTATGCCTGGGTGTACAGTGACATCCTAAACTCAAAGTCCACTGTGGGGCTGCTGTTTCTGGAGGCTGAAGTGCACGTGTATCACCCTCTTCTCATACTATTCACAGAAGACAGATGTCGGCATAGAAGCTGTTGTTATTGGGGAGTTTTTTTTTTTTCTGCTGAGGCAGAATGATGCGCTGTAACTGAAACTTGAATTTTAGCAAGAAACTTGATTGTTACTGCTTTAATGTCTTTGATTAAGGTCAGCAGCAGTCACGGCTTGCGAACAATTAAATTTGTTTTCCAAAATCTATTTGAAAGTGGGGGATACCAGAAAGAAACAGGTTGTGTTTGTACAGATTCTATCAGTGATCTGTTTCTGTGTGATGTACCGCCCCAAAACACAGTGGCTTAAAGTAATAACTATTTATTTATTGCGATCTGGGCAGGACTCAGCAGGAATGACTCATTTCTGCTCCATGTGGTATTGGCTGGACTCACTCATGTGCCTCTGGTCGGCTGATTGGTCAGTAGCCAGGATAGCTTGGGTCTCTTACGTAGCTCCTCAGTGAAATGGTCTGGGCTTCCACTGTGCTTACAGGATCCCAACTCTGTACCATAAACCTCAGCCCTTTTAATAGATATTTCACCCATTGCCTGGACCATTTCCTTTATAGTCCAGGGGTCACAGTATTTTCAGATGAGCCCCTCTTGTTGACACTCTGCTGCTCCACCAGCTGCTGCAGCTCCTGCCTGACCCTCCATTCATCCCAGCATGGCAGAGTTGTCTTACCATGTGCCTTTCACAGTGCATTGGAGCTCTGTGTCCCCAAAGTAATGTGGCTCTGTCAGTCTAGGTGGGAGCACTGTTTCCTTCCCCTTTGTGCCCTGCTATACTAGGGGTATCAAGCAGTGGTTCTGTGTCCTCATTTTGTTTACCTCTTTCCATCTTCCATTGCTCTTCATCCATTTTGGACAGGAGCCCTTTAGGGCTGGAATAGAATGGATTTGACAGTGAGTACCATACAAATGTATTCTAATGCCACTGATTTGATGGATTCTATTGTACCCCTTCTCTCTAAATTTCAGATGGATGCTTCCCACTTTGCTCTGTAGGTCTCCATATAGCTATTCCATGTTCAATTATTCAACTAGGGCCATACTTACCTCTCCACGCCCCTCTTGAACCAGACCACTGTTAAGTGAAATTTATCCCATTTTAAAACAAAGAAGAGACTAAGTAAAAGAAATGGGAATTGAACTGCCTTGATTTAGGCTGTGACTTCAGGTTAGTGAGATAACAGGGCTCTGTTTAGTCCATTCCTCTGTTCCCTAATCCTCCTTATCCTGAGGAATCAAAGATATCCTGTGGGGGTAGCAGTGAGCTAGTCCATATGGTGTTCTGCTCTTTCTCACCCTTTTAATTTGGCTCATTGTTCAATCTTAATTTGCAATTGTCACAGCTGCGATTACATTCCTGACATTCCACCGACTCCAAAAACCCTCGAATCCGAACCCGTGATGGTTTTAATTATATTTTTGTTGAGAAAGGTTATGTTGTCACAATGGGTAAAGCTAGCACGTCAGCAAGGGAAAACATTTTTTTGGGGGGGGGGAAATGTAATTCTAATTTAGTATTAAGCCTCCGAAGAGGCTGCGACTGTAGAGCCTCAAGTGCAGGGGAGTTGACAACTCAGCCATAATCAAGCTAAGTGAATTGGACGGAGCAATGCGAGACATAATTAGCAATTCCGTTCAGCGAGCTGTCTCCTGAAAAACTTAAAATACCTTCCCTGCCTCATGCATATTCAGTGCCTCATTTGCTATTGTTTTTATCCAACAGGTTGAAATTCAAAAGGGAAAAATTCTGAGTTGTCTGTCTTACTTTCATTCCCTGCATTTTCTTCTGCAGCAACCTCGTCCCCACCAGGCCCATTTCCATATGACAGGTCACCCCAGTGCCAGCTGCACATGGACACACAGACACACACAATACTGGGAGCACGTTCTTTTCTTTGGTTTGTAACATTATCAGTCCTCCTTCTCAATTAGATAAATTGAGCTGCACATTTGTCCCTGGGGAATCATGACCACTTGATCATTGTTCTCAGGCTCAGGAGGCCTGAGGGTACAACGAGGGACTCAATCCTTCCCATGGTGGCTGGGTCAGGAGTAGCTTCCTGCTGAATCGGGGACTGATTGATGACCCAGGCTTTCCTTCTGATCTCTCTCTTTTATGTTCCGGGCAGAGGGGCTTTTGCCTGAGAACAGTGAGACCTCAGAGGCAATGGGATCACGTACATTCCCCACAATCGCTGCATTCAGATGTTCTGCCTTTGAAGCCTGTCAGCTGGGCATAATGGCACACATCTGTAATCCTTGCACTCTGGAAGGCTGAAGCAGGAGGATCACATGTTTGAGCCCAGGCTGGACAACTTAGTAACTTAGTGTGGTCCTGTTTTAAAAATTAAAAAATAAAAAGAGCTGGGGATGGAGCTCTGTGCGAAGGCTCTGGACTCAATCACTAGTAAACAAAAGACAGCAGTCCACTTGGAGCCCAGGATATTGGGTGTCAGGTCCTGGTTCTGTCCTTATTGGCTGTGTAATCTGTATTGTCTGACTCTGAGCTGCTGTAATGAACTACTGTAGACCAGAGGGCTTAAACAACAGAAATTTACTTCTCACATTTCTGAAGGCTGGAGGTCCAAGATCAAAGCGGTGAAGATCTGGTGTCTGGTGAGTCTGCTTCCTCATATGCAGATGGCTCTCTTTCGTTGGGTCCACAAGCGGCAGAGAGCAGAGAGAGGGAACAAGTGATCTCATTTCTTCTTAGAAGGGTACTAGTCCATTTTGCAGAAGCTCTAACACTGCACTTAGACACCACCCACAGGCCTCACTTCTTAATGTTATCACATTGGTGCTTAGGACTTCAGCATATGGATTTGGGCAAGGGTATCCTAAACATTCAGTTTAGAATTTCCACCAAGTTACCTCTCCAGTCCTCAAGTGCTTCATGCATGAAATGGAGATTGTAATACTCCTGTGTGTGGATGTTGTTATGAGGATCAAATAAGATAATAGATCAGGAATGTTTAGCTACATGTTTGCCACAGTGATGGTGCTTAATCACTTTGACCATTTGAAAATCCTTCCTTTTCCTTAACTTTATCTTCTCCCCCTTTTAATTGTATTTTGCTGTGTGATTTCAGGAAATAGAAAATAGGTTAAAATTTCAAGAAAATTATGTTGCTTTTAATCTCTTTCTATGCAAACTTCATAAAAGACACACTCTAGCAATTATTAAATGTTGACTTCGGTTTCACCAACTTTTCCCTTCCTATTACTTGCTGATACAGAATGACTGGCCAAAGGCATAAAGTTAAGTGAGAAATTAAATATTTTACTCCTAAATTTCTGGAAGCATCACTATATAAACTTGTATCAAAATAACCTTCTTCAGATTTCAGCTTTTCCATGTATGCAACATCAGAAAAGAAAAATTTCAGGTTAAAATTTCTGGTTTGCTGACTTAATTTGACTGCTGAAAGATTAATTTTCATGCTTTTTTTAAAAGTGGAAAGTAAGGTATACTCAGGTTTTAAAAATTTTAGAGAAAGTTAGGGTATACTCTAAATAAAATATTGCATTAAATTGGGATAACTGTGATACTTTCAAGGAAAAATAAAAAAGAAAGGTCAGCATGGTGTAAGTCAGAGAAAAAGCATTGGTTCTTTTCCAAAAGGTTACATTCACCAAAGTAGATTGGCATCTGAATGAGTCTACATGGTGAAAAATGAGCTCAAGGACTGATTTAAGTATTCTCTGTCTCCTGAAAGCCAGTAGATCTTGTACATATCATGCCATTTAGCCCTGCTTGTGATATAACACTTCAGAGGTTGCCATCACTGTGTCCTCTGTTTCTCAAGTCAAAGTCTTGCTTATTTCAAAATATTGTAAATAGCTGAAAGGAGGGGTCATCACATATGTTTGTTTTATGTGGTCTTTCTTGGTTCCATCTTGTACATGGTTTAAGCCAGAACGAAAGCCTAACACAATAGAGACAGAAAGAAGCCACAAACCTATCTTCAGTCTGGAGTCCTCTTCACTTGAGGAGTTCATTAAGGCATGTGTGGGCCAAGGCTATCAACCACCATGCTCGCACAGAAAGGGATTTCCGGGAGACATGCAGAAATGAGGCCAGAGGCGAAACCTTTCAAATGGGCATGCTGAACTCCAGCCACGGAAGGAGGTGTGAAATAGGGTTAAGATGGAAGTGAATTGGTGGTTGTTTAGCTTTTATGAAGAAAACTAGGACTGTGAACAAGTCCCAAACATGAAAGTGGAGAACAGGGTAGAGGAAATTCTACAGATCCTTACTGGACAAGAATTAAGTCTTCATGGTGCCCTCTCATCTCTCAGGCAGGAGCATGGGAACAAGTTCCTTATGTAGAGTTAAGGGAGCCAGTAGTACAAAAGGAACAGTAATATTAGGATGTTTGAAGCTCAAAGAGGTTTTCACACTGCTAACAGTGAAAAATGCCGTCTCTTGTCTGCATGAGTCAAAGTTCCCTGAATTCTGAAAGGAATTAGTCTGGTATTTCTGCTTTAACCTCAGTGGAAGCCCAAATCTTGAAAAGTATTTGCAAAAAGTATATTTTGTTGACAGGTTATTGTATAGGGTATAACCTCCCATAAAAATCTTGTTGAAATCCACCAGAATGGTGAAAATGAATGATACTGTATCAAAGTCATGGCTGTATTTGCTGCGTGGCCTTCGATTTTTTGCTTCTTTCTCTCTCACACTTTTTTTTTTAAAGCAGTGAATCTATTGAGAAATCTTATTAAAAATCACAAACTGAACAGCACACTTTTTTTTTCGTGAACCAGAAACAGATTTTAAATGACAAAAAAAAAACCTCCTTTAATCTTTTTGTAACATCTTGACAGTTGTGCCAGAAGATGTCTGCTTCTGCCTTCAAAATATAATTGCTTTTGGTCTGAAATAATTCATTTCCCACTCTTTTTCCTCTTCTAGAAAACCTTGCCCTTTCAGCTGGATATTTTTTCTTAATTTTGTGACTCCTTTTTTTGGAGGGCGATGGGAAGGGTTGGGAAACCAGGAGGCTACGGAAACCAGAATGAATGTCATAGCACACAGTTTGTGAAGGTAACACAGGACAAAGCCAGCATCTGTGAATTAAGGAATGAAAAATGAATACATTTTGTCCAAAAAAATGAGGTTAGCCATCACAGTTTTGAATGTCTAGTGCCATCAGAGGTTTTTAACCTTTCAAAGTCTACCAGAGTCTATTTCCATTTGTTTTGTTTTCAATAACTCAAGTGCTTGTATTATAGCTTAAACCTATTTTAGCAACAACTGTCTTAAAGATATTGAATCTTGGGTTTTCTCCAGTGAATCACGTTATAAATACGGGAGTACGAGTGTCATCAGACTTTTATAAAATCTGTATTTGTGGATTTTTAAACATGAAAATTTCTGATCTGTAATATAAATCTTAGCAAGTAGGACCGGGAATAGATGGTCTTGGCAAGATGGAGAGGTCCATGGTAGGATTTGGAATTCAGATATCAGTGAGAATCCTTAGCTACAACATGGCAGAATACATCCCTCTGACCCCTAAATCTGAGTCTTGAGTCACAAAATACAGAAAACAAAAGGAATTTGGAAGAGAGACAGAGCAGTTGACCAGCACTATAAACTAGTAGATTAGGGCTTTTTGCAATACTGTACCTATTTCTCATCTACTTCTCTAATTTTGGTACAGATCAGTTCTATTAAGTTAGATGCAGTACATCTGCCCTTCTGTGACTTACATTTCCTCAGTGTTTTGGTCTGTTTGCATTCATAGTCACTAGTGCGACCTAGAAGAGAACCATGCCAGTGCATGCTGGGGAGCTGGAGCGTTTAAGCACCTCTGTGCTGCCCACTTCTGCCCCACTTCATTCACAGCATCTTTTCTGCCTTTGTAATTGCCTTGAGACAAAAAGAAATGCATGTATAAAAAGAGAAAATGATACACATAAGTCTCTGATGCAGTTCTTTCTGCGAACTATATTAAGCACCTTGTTGCTTTTACCTGCCCCGGGGCTTCCTTATGAAATGGCACAATTCTATGCAGGTGGGAACCAAAAATGCATTAGGAGAAACAAGATGTTTCTTTCCTAGGGAAAGGGTGGAGAAGGGCGTACATTAGACATATATTTTCCAACAGGCATTATGTTTGATGCCCCCACCATATATCCTGGGGGCTGTCCCACTCCGCAGTAAGAATGGGCCACCAATATTCTGGAGAGGATCATTCATACCACAGTTTTTGCTATATATTTTATAGCTTCTTAAGAGTTTCCCAATGGATGAGAACAAAGATTCAATCTTACTAGCTAAATCTAGAGCTAGCAAAAGTAAGAAATAGTGTATTTTTCTATAGGGTTTCATCCTTTGGGTCACAAGCCATGATAGATACACTAACCTACAATTCATTCCCCAAGGGGTACTCTTTTTGTTTCTCCAGCTCATTTCAGGACTTGAGATGTCATTTTCACTTTTTTACAAGTTGTTATTTGATGTTACCTTCCTGAGACATGGAGTATATTAAATCTTCAAAATTGCATTTTTAGGACAACCCCTGCACTGTGATTTCTAACTTCACTGTTTCTTGTAAGGAGTGTTCCTTTTATCTCTTTCAATCTTCAGGGAGCAAGGCACTGTTATTTAGAATTGCTTGTCTTGTATTATTATTAGGAGGTCTGATATTTGTGGAGGGTCAGTTTCCTCTTAACACTAGAGACCATATGATGTTTTCCTTATTACGGTTTTGCAAGTGTTACGGTTTAGATAAGAGATGGCTCTCAGAAGCTCAGGTGTTGAAGATTTGGTCCTCTGTGTGACCATTCAGAGATGGGGTTTTGGGGAAGTGATTGGATCACAAGGGCTCTGATCTCATCAATGCATTGATCCATTGATGGAGTCATAGCTTAATGGACTATTGGGAAGTGCTGGAAACTTTAGGATGCAGGATATATATGGAGGATTAGGTCACTGTGGCAGGGCTTTGAGGGGTATATTTTGTCCCTGGCCTTTCCCCTTTGACTCCATTTCCCAGACACCATGAGGTGAGCAGCCTTACTCTGCTCTGTGTCATCCCAAACTCACAGTGCTGGGCCAAGTGACCATAGATGGAAATGTCTGAGACTGTGAGCCAAAATAAATCTTTCTTCCTTTTAAATTGTTTATCACAGGTATTTTGTCACAATGTCAGAAAGCTAACTAACATGTCAGGGTAAATATTCTTCATATGCCTGTAAGGAAATTAAGGTATAGAGAGTTAGAGATCTTGCTTAAGTGACATAGTATATGGTACAGCCAGAAGTTAAACACTGATCAAACTAATCTAATGGATATGTCTATGATCCTTTCACCTATTATCTCTTAAAGATTCACATATATTGAATATGTAGTAATGGATCAAATACAGAACCAAGACTATCTGCTGAGAAATTCTAACCTGGAGACAGCATAAGAGTTGAAGACTCTTTCTGAAATACTGTGAGGAGAAATTCTGTGGTCCTGTCTACCTTCAATGGGAAATGATGCTGAGATAGTTAATATCTGTCATGGAATCATGATGTAATAGCTTTTCCAATTATTCATAATAGTCAAACATAATCCATAGTTACCCCAAATCAGGGACAGGATGATACAGTATTTATGAGTTAGGACCTGATTCATGCTTTGAATTTGCATCATGTTTTAAGTGTGGTGTCTTTAGGAAATTATTCAACTTGAGTCTGTTATTTCATCTTTAAATGAAGATATCAGTGTATGCTTTGTAGTTATTGTGAGACTTCAATGAGCATTCACTTACACTGCATAATTTAGTGCTTGGTACATTAGATCTTCAGGAAATGCTACCTCTCTGAAGTAAAAGTAGTGAGACGGGAAGATTTACTTGCTAGAACACTTGCCATGTTCAATGTTTCTCTAATCTTTGGTTAGCTAACCAAACGGTACCTGGTTTACGTATTTTTTTCATAATGTCATGAGAGTATTTTCTGGTTTGTTTCCCCGACACTTCCTTCCTTAAGATCAGATGTTCTAATTTGGCTGATTAATTCAGTCAAGAATGAATGACAAATGCTGAATAGGAGACTGTAGTAAGAACTTTCCTGTCCAACCACAGAGGAAGGCAGAGCACACTTAACAAAACCAGGATGAGTGTAATATTAGGGAGCAGTGGTAGGGTGCAGGAGTAAAACCTGCTATCTGTCTTTTGGATAAAGATGATGATGATTTTGTGGACACAACCTCTCTGTGCTGCTGTCCTGTGTGATGACAGGAATACGATGGGGCTTGGGAAGGGGCCGATACTGAGAGATGAAGCCACAGACAACTGTTTCTTGTCCCAGTCCCATTAGCACCATACAGTCAAGCGTTCCGGTATCGTGAGTGTACTTTGGGAGCTTGTAATTGCCCTGTGCTTCAGTCAAGAGATGGGTAATTGCTCCTATGGGCCATGGATTTCCTGCTAGCAGCAACTGATTGAAACCAGCCATTTATTGTGGTTAAAAACCCCAGACTTGCTGCAGTGTTTACAGATAAACCTTCTGTGCGACAGTCATTTACTCTACCCAGCCATCCATATATTAAAAATATTACACACTACTCCCTCCTTTTTTCTTGAAAACAGAACAACTGTTCTTTTTAGTTTGATTAAATTTCAGTATGTAATGTTGATGCGCCCACTCTTTCGTTTTGTAGCTTATGCGTGTAATAAAGTTGGATTATCACTGGATTTAAATTCCATTATGTATTGAGGACATGTGTTAGTAGCTGATTACTGCAGTTCTAGGCAGGCACTCTTTCAAAGATGATTTTCTTCTTTCATTTGTCTAGTAAGTCAACTGTCGATTTTAGCCTTTGTGCCTATTGGTGCCCTCCCGACTTGGAATGCAACGAAAGTAAACCATTTACTGTGCAGCAGTGGTGGAGCTTCAGGGTTTTGAAATGCTGAAAGAGCTCCATGTGTGCATTTTCATTGTATTCAGTGGATGGTGCTACATCAGATCACAAGGAAAATGACACTCTCCATTCCTACTCAACTCTTCTGGGTTCTTGTTCCTTCACCCCTGAAGCTCCTATTAAAATTAGGGTAGTGTTGAATGAGCAGTCTGACATCTATGTGTGATTCAAATTTGTCCAGTGGGTCTTGAGATTTGGGGTAGATTTAATTGAATTTTTCTGTGTATAAGTAGGAACACTGATACCATTTTTCCACTTGTTCCCTTTATTCTTGACACAAGACACCCTAGTCAAGACACCCTTGTGTCAAGAATAAAGGGATGGTTAGGGATAAACTGGTTAGAGATAAATGACCACGGCTAAAGCATCACCATGTTGGATTCGTGAAGTCAGAAACTATCATTCTTTGCCCCACCCTGCCTTTTAACTTCCACGTGAAACCTGTACACTTGATTGGCGGTTGTCAGGAATGTAACCTCATTTCACAGAAACAAATAGGATCATCTGGTAAGCTCAATATGTGCTTATAAAGCCTCCAGATTGATTATTAGAAAAAACGGTTAATTTGTTTTAAAGTTCTTTGAGACATGGTCTTGCTATGTAGTTCAGACTGGTGCTGAACTCACCATGTAGCCTAGGCTGGCCTCAAATTTAGGCATCCAAGCCCTAGGCGATCGTAGGCATGCAGATCACAGGCATGCAGTGATCACACTTGCCAATACAGTTTCTTTTTAAAGTAAGTGGCATGTGAAGGATTTCTGTTATCATTGTCAGACCTGTGATAATCAAATTATTGAAAGGGATGAAATTGCCATTTTTGGATGTCTCTCTCTCTCTCTCTCTGTGTCTTTATTTTTCAGAGCTGAAGATTGAACTCATAGCCTTGCACAAGCTAACCAAGTGGTCTACCACATAAAGGACCCTTGGCCCTTTATTATTTCCTTCAGCACCCTCTTCTCTATAGTTCTAACTCTTTAAGGTATATGTAATCAGTTTATATGTAATGCAGTGTTAAGTAATATATTAATTAGGATCTCAGGGCTATATTCAAGATAATGGAACCTCAGATAATAAGTAGTAATTTTCTCTGTGAATTCTGATGTTGAAATTAATAGTTTGAGCAGAAGCAATATGTAACAGTTGAATTAAAGCTAAGAATATTTATCAATAGTGCATAAATTCATGAATATAACCTCTTGTTAGGCAGCAGATTGGTGGAATATTAGGTGTGACTGAAAAATATGGTGACTGTTTAGACTTAAAAAATGTATTTTAATGAAAGACACGCCACCATTAATCCCCCTCAGAACACTTCCTATTCTTTTGAACTCTTGTATACCATTGTTTTTGCCACTTTCTGAAGCAGTTCTGGAAATCTTTCATGACTGTCTTTACTTGTACTTTTGTGGCTGCTTTGATGTTTTGAGTCAATTCAGAGCATTTACCTTGTGTGGTAATTTTGAGGTAGGGGAAGAGCCAGAAGTTGCACAGTGTTGGATCCAATGAAAAAGGTGGATAAGGACATAGCATAATATTTTATGAGCTTGCCTTCAGTTGGGTGGCCTTCAGCAGCAACATTCACTGTGTTTTTTGATCATACCTCATAAAGACACACAAGATGACTTCTAGAAGTGCTTCAGAAAGTGTCATGAATGATAGCCTAGGTGTGTTCCAAGTGAGAATAAGGGCAATATATCTTTTACTGTAATATATTTTTTAAAAAGTTTAAACCCACACTATAGATTTTGACCAGCCCTTTGATCTCTAAGTGCTTAAGAGGAAAGATAAAGGGTAAAAAACCAAAACCTGACCCCAGTGGTGTTACACAAATAGGAAGCATTTTAGCAGTTCCAACTTTAGCATAAAGATTTATGAGGTAATAATTAAATTTGCAAAAGCAGTTGTTAATAAAAAGCCAAGGGATGTAAACTAATGAATGCTTTCTTGTAGATTCAGGTACTTCACTTATATTTTCTCATCTACTGTTTTCTTTTTGAAGTAGATATTATTTCCATACCTAAATATAAAGCAGAGGCTTTGGGAGCTTAAATAACTTTGTCTTGGTCATAGAGTTTTATTACAGAGGAATAACTGGGGCTCTAACTGATGTAGGCAGATCTATTATGTGTTTTCCATTATTTCACCCTGTCTTTGAATTTTTCTTATGATTTCTGAGTAGCAAATTTCTTAAGTGCACTTAAATATAATTTAAATGATCGGTATTTGTTTTCACTTGGCTTTTAAAGGAACTTACTCAATTATTGATTAATTCAGCTAATATTTATTTTTGCGTCTCTCATGTGTCAAGTATGAATAGCCACTAAAAATACAAAGATGAATGAGATGTGGTTGCTGAGATCTTAAGAGAGAACAATGATAATGATGATGAGAGTGATAATAGCTAATAGCTTCTGAACCCTTAGAATGTCCCTCAAAATGTATGGATTAATATTTTATCTCATTTTAAAATCCCAGTATCACAAGCTGTTAATCCTTCTCACATCTCAGTGGTGAGAAGACAGAGGCGTAGAGAAGTGAGAGAACTAGTAGCTGGTAGAGCTGACATGCAAATTGAGTAGGCTGGCTCTAGACAGCTCCTTTTTTGTGGCTCTGTCTTCCTGAAGTAGTAGTGAGTAAGGGTTTGCCTGGAACACAGTGGGATTGAGTTGAAGGGAGGGGTGAGGACTGTAGGGGAATTTTCTTGCCTTAGTAACCAGCAAATGCAAAATAGAAAGACGAGAACATAAAGATGATGGCATAAATGGAGGACTTGGGAAGAGCAGCACCTGCTGAACTGTGCCTTAAATGTTGGGGTGGTTGAGGGGGAGAGCCCTGAGACTGTGTCTACATCAGGAAAGGCTTGTTTGGTTATGTAAAAGACTCTGATTTTGGTGTCCTTGGAAGGTTTTAAGTAGTGGAATGAAACGATACCATTAATTTTCATCAGGAAAGTATGATTAAGAAACAATCTGAGGTTCAGGGATGTGAGTTAAAGCCCTCAAAAATGTTAACAAGAAGCAATTTGCTTACCTTAATTTTTAATCACCTTGCCTTTTTTCTAGTAAAATGGCTAGCAAAGAAGTCAGGTCAGTTCATGAAGCTTAAATTTGCCAATGTCATGCTCATTTGTCCAGCCTGCAGAGAGAACCCACATAACCTTGACCACTCTTGATATCACCCAAGATAAAAACTCATTCTGGACCTGAGCTCCAGATCAAATTTCTTTCTTCCAGTGGAGGCCTCCAAGAGGTTTAGTGAATCACAGATATGGCCTTTTGTTCTCAGGAGTTCATTCTCACATTTCATAGCCTAAAACCCAGATTCTAGGCTTCTAAGCCTAGTATTTTAACAACAGAATGTGTTGTTAAAAACTGTTTTGTTGAGAGAGAGAGAGAGCGCTGTGGTTGGAAGTCCTGACTTTGACTGCTTTCTTTCTAAACAGTGCAGCCATTGGGAGAACTCACCTCTTAGAAATGTAAAGCCAACGGCAGTTTTCATCTCTTCTGTTATTTTCTGTCTTTAGATTGTCTCAGGCAGTGCCTGACACTGGCAACTCTTTTTGTTGACTTATTTTGGTGCTTTATGATGACCTTTTCTTTGTTTATTGTTTTGTTTAAGCTTTCTGAGAGTTTATGTCACTGATGGGCTCACGTACCGTAGTATGCCTGGGAATGTCCTGGTGAAATACTACAGTGTCTGAATACGTAGTCAACATCCTAACTGGTGAGCAGATATGGTAATAAGATTCTTTCTTATTTTGTAAATAAAAAGTTTAGGTTAATCAGAGTCATCCGGAGTTAACTTGCATTAGAATGCAATTTCAATTGTTGTTGACAATCTCTTGAGTTCTAATATAATACCTGAGTGGTAGTTTTTAATGCATTTTTGAATGGAAAAGCATCTCTACTTACCTCAGTTTGACTAGCCTGTTAAAATGTTCAAATCATGAAATTCTTCATTACTTATGGAAAGTAATCAATAAATCATTGATAGTAGGGGTTTACTAGCTAGTCTTAATGTTTTTTTTTTAAAAAAACATGAGTTAGAGAATAACACAGGAAATGAAAAAAACATTTCACAAAATAGAACACAGAATATCTCATTTTAGAACTAAATTATATGTGATTTCAGAGAAAAGCAATATAGAAGAAAAAAGTGTAACAGAGGTAGCAGTGATAACCTTTGGGTTGTGAGGACTTTCTATGTCATTACTCCTTGTATTAATCAGTGTGTATGTAATTTTTGGTACTTGATTCAGGAAGTGTAAAAGCACAAGCACTGTTAATTCTGCTAGTAAATAAGAACCCTCTACTGTGTAAGAGGATGGAATGATTAGGAAGCACATTAAATATGTATATATCAAATAAAGTTGCTAATTGTCCAGTTGACATGGTTAAGCCTTGTATCCTAGTTATCATTTCAAATTAAACTGTACTAAGGTTTCATGGGGATGACTGAATTTTTAATATTTTGGAACTAAGGAGTCATACTTGATAAGTAACTCCTTTCAAGTTAAAGGAATGCATAAAAATGCTTCCACTAGTTTGGAAGATTAATATGGAAATAGATAAATTTGTGAATAGCATTTGCTTACCTTTGATGTTTGACAGTCACAGATACATATGTATGTAGATTAATATAATATATATTTTAGTAAGTTTCCTGTCATTCATTTCACTCTGCCCAACAGCTATTGGAAGCAAAGTGTTATGTCCGACATCATGACGGGTATGCAGGATACCAGGAAAAAAAAGTGTGCTTGTCCTCAGGGACATCACAGTTGCTTTGGAAACAAAGAATCCAGTGTACAGTAACTATTGAATCTCACTGCTTATCGATATGTTTTCACTTATGAAAGAAGATAGTTCCTCAAAGCAGTTATGCTTCACCATCCCTCCTGAGAAGTGTTCTGAAACAAGGCATAACTGCCAGGCAGTGTTGTGATTGAATGTTTTATCAAGGGGATGTAGTTAGTTAATCATTAAAGATCTAATTTGGTGCTGATTCAGCAACAAGTCTCTGAATATTCACAGCTGAGGTTTGCCTTGAGTTGTGTAGAATGAATTTGGATCAGAGCTGAAGTGTTTGGTTTTGTTTGAAGGCCTAACATGTGGAGAAGCTTTTAGAGTTTTCCTCAGAGTTCTGTAGAGAATTCTACATTCTGTAGAGATCCTTGGTTCCCTCTTCATGGAATAACCCTAAAAGAGAAGGTTAGAAGGGAAGAACAGCAGCCATCAAGCAATGAAGTAGACAAAGGATGTGTCACGCTCAGGGGATGTGGTTCAAGGTGGCCACCACGCAGGTTGTTCACGTTGTCCTAAGTCATTTGAGAAGGCTGGATTTTTCTGGTGGGGCAACCAGCAGGAGGTGCAGATGCAGGCTGCACTCTGCTCAGGGCTGTACTCCATTTCTGTTGGCCGTTACGTCTGTTAGGGGTGGAGGGCCTTGATATGTAAGATACCAGGATACTAAATCTAAACCAAACCAAAGCAAAACAAACACCACCACCACTGCCAACAACAAGACAACAAATACATTGAGACTATGCCAGAAACATTTCAAAAGTAGAGGAAAATGCTATCCCTTTAATACTATTATTTTGGGGGAAAGAATTCAGGTTTTTTTTTTAATTAGTAATGCTTGCTATACATAATGTTGACATCCTAGAATTCAGATTTTTGAAGAAAATGCTTCCCATATTGTATTTATATATGAATTCGATGTACTCTGCTAGCCATCTAGTTATCTAATGTATCTGGCTGCACACTCACATACAAATTTCATCCAGTTTTGGCCTTGAAATATTTATCTTGCTACATTCTCCTGGGTTGAAGTGTAAAATGTTAAACAATGTGGTGACGGCCGAGTCATTGCTCATTGTGGCTTATTTATAGTTTACAGCTTATTTATGAGAGGTTTTGGGGAGAGAACGTCTTTTCCTGTTCTTTGTCTCATGCTCTTTTCTTGTCCTAAGTCCTAGATCCAGGAAAGCTTCTGTTTTTGACCCATATTTTATATTTCTTGAAATTGCAATGCAGAATATAATTGAAAAAGGTTTCCCCACTTGGTGTCTTTCTCTTAGGTTATGGAAAACTTGTCTTGCGTATGACAGGCACCAGGATCAGTTTGTAGAACTAAATTCAAAGTGCATAACACAGTGCTTGGCAAAAGTAAGGCATTCAGCAAATATTATACCCTTTTCCAACCTTTATACTGGGAATATGAATATAAGTAAGACATAGTGTCTGCTTTCAGGGATCTGGCAGTCTCTGTGAAAGAAAAACCAAATAGATAAAAAGCCAATGGTAATTTTTGTTTAAGGTCCTTTGGGACCAAGGAGGCAAGCACTAAATCTGTACGTTTTCACTCAGCCACTGTGAGGTATCCAGCTGAGCTCAGTTATATAATTGAATGTGTGCCCCAAAGCTTCAAAATCATCGAAAATTTGTAAAACAAAAAAAGTTTCAATAGTGAGCGCAATTAGTGTGTACTCTAATCAGAAAATAGAAGGGAACCTGGATTACTTTACTAGGCGGCTGCAAACAGGGTGGTTTAAGCAGCAGAAATATGTTCTTTCTCAGTTCTGGGCGCAAGAAGCCTGTTACCCAGGTGTCAGCAAGGTTAGTTTTCTTTGAGGGCTATGAGGGAGGAACTGTTCCCTGTCTTTCTTTAAGATTCTAGTGGTTTGCTGTAGTCTTTTGTGTTGCTGAGCTTCTGCTGCAACCTTCTGATCTCTGCCTTCGTTGTCCTATGGCATTGTGTCCTGGTGTGAGTGTTTGCATCCATATGTCTCCTTCAATAGGACCCTGGTCACGTTGTATTAGGAGCCGACTTTGCTCTCCTATGATCTCTCCTTACTGATTACATCTCTAATGATTATTTCAAATGATGTCATTTGCTAAGGTATTGGGGATTAGGATTTAAGCATGTGAAATTTGGGCAATACGGTTCAACCTATAACAAGGCCTTTTCTGATATAAAGTGTTTCTGGCTCGGGATAGTGGATACATGCCTGTAATCCCAGCACAGTGAAAGGCTGAGAAAGGATCCAAATTTGAGCACAGCCTGGGCAACTTAGCACTTAGGGAGACCCTGCCTCAAAATGATAAAACAAAAAAATTGAAGAAGGTTTGGAGATGTAGCTCAACATTTTGTCTGGATCAGTCCCCAGTATTAGAAAAAAGTATTTTTGTGTATTTTCAGCTACTGAAGAGGAGAAACTGATTAATAATTCTCCCAAATGAAATAGACATTAGAAATAGATACATTTTATCCAGAGGAAAATAACAGAGGAGTAGGTACTGGAAGAGAGGGGAAGAAGCTGGTGTTAATTGGATGTTTTCTGTAGACTAGAAAGGATTACATTCTTTGTCCAATTTATTTCTCGTAAAGCCATTCAATTCATTCAAATCACATTTATGAGGCGATTTCTATTTGTAGATGTAGAAACTGAGGCTCACAGACATGAAATAATTACTCAGAGTCTGAAGCCACAGGGGAGCACAGCTGAGATTTAAAAAGTAACTTGGTGAGTGCCAGAGAACATATTTATTCCTGTCTAGTGTGATGTCATCCCAAGAAAAGAAGTGATGATAAATAAAGATTGTGAAAGCCAAAGTCCCCACAGTATTCATGCTATAAGGAGTGACTCCTGTCAACTTGAGCAACCTTATGCATGAACTTAGTAGGATTTTATAACTCTACAATGGAAACAGATAACCGAATTTTCCCTCATTCTGGTAAGCATCCTATCATAGGGTGATACTGCAAACTCATCAATTTAAACTCAGTTCAAAAAATTCACAATTGTCATTTTCCTACCCCCCTTATCAGCTTGTTCCCCACCATAGGAAAAATGAACCCACAATTGGCTAAGTGTCTCTTGTGGTGGTTCACAGGAAAAGTTTAATTGGACACTTAAAATTTGACTTTCTTCTTTTCTGCTTTAGCACTGAACACATTCAATTTCTTCCTCATCCCACCATTTCCCTTTCTTCTTCTCTATTCTTGTCCTACCACATCCATGTCATGAAAATGGCTACTGAAATAAATTAGTTTAATTTGTGAAATCACATTATGGTTCTCTCTGCTCGTGCCAGTTTGCCCAGATTAGCCCCGGCAGATGGCTGTGGAGTTTCATCACTGGTGAGAAAAGGGTCCCTTTCCAGAGATGAAGTACAAGTGTGGGAGAAGTGTGGTCCCTGCCAAAAAAGCTGTGTGCTTGAGTTTTTGGGTGAGCAAAAGCAGAACTTCACATCAGGTCGACTCTGCCTTCCGAAGAGAGGTCTCTCTGCGAGCTAGAAGCAGCTGGTTCTGGAGAAAAGATGGCTTGAAACGAATCAGGGGCATTATGAGTCTTAAATTATTTAAGTTCCTCCTGTGGCAGCAAACTGTAATTGCCTCCTATTTCTGTAAATATTAGCAGCTGTGAGCCTTTCAAGTAAGGAGCTAAAACAGCACTCAGCGTATCATACTTAAACTCTGGAATATTGTTAAATATCTGACCTTGGGCTGTCAAAGCGCACTCATTACCCACACCAGTCCTTCTGGCAGGGAGCTGTTGACTCTCTGAACTGGTACATTATTCTCAACCTGGTCTGTAATAGCCTCAATAGATGGAGAATCAGCAAAGGGAATTGCAAGTCACCAAGTAACAATGTCTTGATCCATTTCCTCTGAGGAGGTTGCCTGTGTACCTGACTGCTGTCTTGGAGTTGTTTTCACACTTGTGACTTCTATAGCTTTCGGGGTGCCCTTAAAGTGGTGAACTTGAAATCAACTATCACTCTCCTCAAACTACTTCATCCAGCAGGTCTCACTTCCGTAGGCTCTATTGATTTCTCTGTCTGAATTTCATACCCATACTGATGTTTTGTTTTCAGCCTTTGCACCTATTGTAGTTCCACTTATCTCTCGTACCTGGTCCATGCTGGGTTTCTTTCTGGAATACACGATGCTTGCTCCATGGCATCTTTATGCTAGCATGTTATGATTTATATGTAAAATGTCCCCTAAAAGTCTCACATGTTCAGAGGTGATGATTTTTGGAAAGTGGTTGGGTCCCGGGACTCTGTATTCATCAGTGACAATCCATTGATGGGTTCCTAGCTCAGTAATCAGTGCTCTTTGGTGGTGGGGTATGGTTGAAAGAGATGGTTCACTGCAGGAGTGAGCTGGAAGGGTGTATTCCTGTCCATGGCTCCTTTTTCTCTCTGCTTCCCTTCTGCCACGTGGTGAACAGCTTCCCTCTACCCTGTCACTCTTCCATGCCATTTCTGCCCTAGAGCTGCTGACCATAGACTAAAGCCACTGAAACTGTGAACCAAAATCAGCCTTTTCTGTCTTAAATTCCAGATGTTGGGCATTTTGTCCCAGTGACAAGAAAGTGACTAATACATAGCATCTACCTATTCATGGAATAATCTCTTAAAAGCCTTGACTGGCCACATCTGGGTTGGTGATGCTTTTATTTCCCCAGACTTTTAGACAATTTTCCCACAGGAACATACATTGTATTTAACCTATTTTGTGGTTTTCATTTTCCAGTGTGTGGAGAGTTCCAGAGAGTAGAAGAGTGTCACTCCTATTTGCTTTATTTTAGCTGCAGTTTCCATTTGGGGAGTGGTACATAGAAAGTACTTCAAACATATTTGTTGAATTGAATTCATGTGCTATAGTCCAGCATTACTGGGGCACAATGCCATATTCTCATTTTTAAGGAGACGAAATGTAGAACCTTACAGATGTTGTCGAATAGACCTTTATCCTTCATCTTTATTAGTACATATGTTTGGGACAGAATGTGCCCAAATTCCATACATGAGTCATAAATGGCCTAAGCCAGTTATTTCAATCTCATTGTTTCTTAAGCCAGTGATTGGATCACGGGTAGACATGCGACATATTTCTGGAAATCTTATGGGAGGTATGTTGAAGGCTCTGGGAAAGATAAATTTTTATTAATAGAGACCATGATGTGAGGAAGAAGCCACTTATATATTTATTATTGTTTTTACTGTTAGTGTGCTTTCGCCACACAAGAGGCACTACAACCATTTGGCAACCATGAGAAAAGAGTCCCAGTGATGAAAGCAACACATAAACCTGCGTGGATGAAAGGAGGGAAAGTTTTTTGGTCCATGATGAACTTGATGAATGACTAAACTCAGCCCTGTGCAGTTTATCTCTGAAGTTTTGCAAAATAAATAATAAAATTGTCTTCTGATTTTATTTAGTTTTCTGTAATGTACAGATAGACTTTTTTTTGGACCAGGGATTGAACTCAGGACCTTGCGCTTGTCAGGCAGGTGCTTATGGCTCTGAGCTAAATCCTCAGCCCCAGACAGACTTATCTTAACTGATAGGAAAACCTTGCAAAGTAAAGTGTGTGCATGGTTTTAAGGCTCCCCTAGAAAACCAAAGAGGTTACTATATAATGAGAAAAGGCAGCATAAAAAATCTTTTGGGCTTGGGGTTGAGGTGCCTTCATTTTATGTTCAACTTTGCTGACTCTTTCCTATAGGATCTTGGACAAGGTGTTCATCTCTCTTACTTTCTAGTCAGGCAATCATTTATCTAATATCAAAAATATGTTTCATGATCAATTGTGTTATGTACTCTGTTCTATATTTACTCAGGAAGAGTAGATGGTGATCTCTAAGTACTTTTATGTGTAAAACTCTGATTCGTATTTTATTTCTACAACTTTGAAAGTGGCTTTAGGAACTGTGAGTCTGTAAAAATCCTATACAATATCCCCAGGAAAGCTGCCTTGATTCCAAGCATGTTTACCATGGGCCTTTCTTCTCATCCAAATTTCTTGCAGATCCCTGTCTGATAGAATTTAAAAAAAAACCCACAAGCATCTGTCTCTGGCAAGTGTGCTCATGAGTCATATCTCCTCCTCTGCAAAGCAAAGTCTCTTGAAACCAACTGATTAAAAGTAGAACATAAAGAATAAGGCAGCCTGTTAAATTTATTTTTAGGTCCAGACCCCTAATTTCCATTCCACATGCACTCATTTATTCACTCACCAGGTCTCGGCATTTGCAATATATTAGGGTGCTGCTATCCAGGGTTGCTCTTGCATCTCCTTGCTGGAGATAAAGCCTACTGAACTGTCATCAGCAGTGTAAATGCATGATTTTAAAATGGATCATTGTGGTCCTACTTTGATTGGGACAGCACTCATGATCCAGACTGCCACAGTTCTACAAGTTGTTTATATGCAGTGACTCCTGTCTTTGGTGGGGGTGGTTGAAGGTTGTGCCAGACTTGATAGGGGATCTGAGAAAATCACCCATGTTTGATGGGAGTATTGAAAAATCATTCCTTCAAATGGACAATGGATGGCAAAGAGCCGAACAATAGAGACTGATGGTTGCTTTGAGGATATAAATTTGATTGGTGAGTGTGAGCGGTTTAGGGCTTATAGAACGGGTTCACAGTATGCAGAATCAGTACCTTTTGTGTTGTGATTCTTCCTTTCTTAGTATGTGACTTTTCTCTCCTGGTCTATGGTGGATGTTTTAGCTTCTGTTACCATCTCTGAATTCCAGGTAGTGAAAAGAAAAACAGGAGTAATAGAAGCAGGTACCTTCTTTTTCCGCTGAGATCAAAAGTTACACAAATTACTTCTGTTTATATACTTTGATGACTGTTACTTGGTCACATGGTCATCTCTAGCTTTGAGGAAACCTGGCATGCACAGAGATGAAACGTCTACTATTAAATGAATATGGATAAAGGGACTGAAAATATCAGATCTTCTATTCTTCAAGGATTGACCAGAGAGGTAGAAGCTTGGTGGGTCTCAGCATCTGTGTAGCTCTGAATTCTTTCTGGAATAAGTTGAGCAGTCAGAGTTTCCTTATTAGATGCTCTTACTTATGTTCTTGTTTCTTCTCTCAACTTCTTATTTTCTGGGAGTGTTGTAGATCTTTTCTTTTTCTTTTTTAAGTTGGGTTTAGGCCAATGCCATGTGTTAAGTAATATTTACACAGTTGCTTTTGTTCTTAGAGATGGAGAGGCAGATCAACACCTAAACATATACAGTTGTCTCTCAATATTCTCCGGGGATGGGTGCCAGGACTTGGAGGATATCAAAATGCTTGGATTCTCAACTACCTTGTATAAGATTTTGTAGTGTTTGCATAAAACCTGCACAATCCTATGTATTTTAAATCATCTCTAGATTACTTAAAATATCTAATGCAATGTACATGCTATATAAATCATTTTTATACTATATTGTATAGGGAATAATGACAAGGTAAAAACCTGTACATAATCAGCATGGATAAGATTTTTTTCTGAATATTTTTATCTGCAGTTTCACGAATCTGAGGGTGTGGAACTTCTGGCTAAGGAAGGCTGGCTGTACATTCAAAATATAATTTTGGGCAGGTGTGGTGGCACATGCCTGTAATCTCAGCAGCTGGAGAGGCTAAGAGAGTTTGACGCTTGCTTAGGCAACTTAGCAAAATCCTGTCTTAAAATAAATAAATAAAAAGACTGGAGGATGCAGTTCAAGGTAAGGGACTTGCTCAGTATGTGTGAGCCCTTGGTTTCAATCTCCAGTATTGAAAAGAGAAAACAGAAAAGAAAATTCTCCAGATGTGGTAGCAGAGCCCTTTGCTTCTAAAGGAGATAGCGTAACCCTAGTCCCGGGTGGGAGTTCATCAAACAAAGGCCTTTAGAAAGGTAGTTTGCTGCCTGGTAAGTGTACGCTCTCTAGAGATGGTTGTGCCTTGTTAAGGAAAACCAACCCTCATGCTTTTGGTCTGTGTTTAACATTTTTAGCAGGCAGCAGCAGGTAACTTGCTCATTGCATATTCTCCTGACACTTTGGATCTCCCTGAGAGCTAAGAAGAAGTGACATATTATCTGTTTCTTGACAACATAATCTAGGAATATTCCTCCAAAGAACAATTCTTGATTTGTACTTTATTGTGTCCTTTAAAGAGATACACTATTAGGGAATGTAACAGTTGTAATATTTCATGCTTGAGGGATTTAGGTTCCATCGGTTCATTATTTTGGCTGTGAATTGGTGACATTTGCTTGTTCCTCAACGAATCTCCAATATGTCCTTATAAAGCTCTATGAACAGAGAGACCCATGCTGTGGTTTCTCTAGTAAAGGGAAATTGTAGCAGTCCTATACTATTCCGTATGTAACTGACAGTTTTGAAACTGAATTCTTTATGTAGTGCTTATGATTACTGAGGGAAAAAAGGCCATTAGTGAAATTTTATTTTCTTGTTTCACGGTACAATTCATGAAGTATTTTCTTGTAGAAGCATGTGGAGAATCAGGAGAATCAGGAGAATCAGGGTATGAAATGATCAATTAAGAACACTTGGCCATAATTCTATTACTGCATTTTTCTTAGTTTCAGTCCTGGGCTGGCCAGAAATTTGTTTTTGGTGTTGCTAGTCTCTATTCAGAGGTACACCAGCTTTCTGATTTCTGCCATTCCCTTCCATGTGGATAAAGCTTGCGTCCTATGTCACACATCTCCAGAAGCCAGTTTTCTTCTAGGCAAAGAGTGAATCCTTCTCATTCCTTCACTCTTGGAAGATACTTTAAGGCAATAAATATCAACAGCTGGGTAGGGGAACAGGGGAAATATTTTAGGGCAGGCTTGCTTTTGTTTTAAATATTCTTTAGAAACTCATTCCTGCTTAACTTCAGAACTATGAACTGTCTTGGGATTAAAAAAATAAAGTATTAAATATTTCCATGTGAATGAGGGATTAAAAGACATTTCATGGACAAAGTTCTTTGGAATGAAAAAGAAAATTGAGAAACAAAAAGAATGTAGGGAGTTAAGTGGGTTGGGATTGTCTGTGCATCACTGTCTTTTATTTTTGTTGGGCTTTATACATCCATTATCTGCATATTTAGCCATGTTCATTCTCTCTCTCTCTCTCTCTCTCTCTCTATCTGGAAGGAGGATTTCCAGAGTATGGAAATTGTCTTACTTTTCTTGTTGCTGACACAAAATATTTCCCACCCAAAGTTAAAGGGGGAAAGGTTTATTTTAGGTCACAGTCTGCAGAGGTTTTAGTCTATAGTTGGCTGGCTCCAAGGCAGGGCAGCATGGAAGAAGGGAATGGCAGAGGAGTAACAGTCCATGGTGTGGCAGGCAGACGGCAGCAGCAGTAGCAAGCCTCCCATCCCTCTTATTTCCTTCAGGCTACAATCGTGTTTGTTGGTAGGGCCTTCCCATTAGGCATAACCAGAACTATATTAGACCAGTTAGAGGACTAACTGGTCCTTTAGTTATCTTACATCCTCAATCTATATTCACACCCTACATCCAACCACCTCTATAAATCCCCACCTATGAGGATATGAGGCTTTGGGGGAACTTTTAGACACAAGCATAACAGATGCTGCTAAAAAAAAATCTTCAATTTTTTCATTATTTAAGTGAAGAAAAGGATGAGGGGGAGGCAGGAGAGATTTGATTGCCAAAATAGGATGATGTCTGTACAGATTTATTGATCTATTTTGTTCTTGTGAAACTAGTGATCTTTTGTAGAATCAAAGCATTTTTGCAATAGAAATCTGAAGATCATCTTGTTTAACTGTTTTATTTTACACATGATGAAACCTTTGAGGCCCAGAGATAAGTGGCTTGCCTAAGGCTATACAAATAAGTTGCTCTGTTGTTCCACTTTTTTGGTAAGTAAACTTTTTATTGGAAAATCGCATATACTCAGAAAGTATGAAAAACCTCCCAAAAGGATTCAATGTTTGTAACTAGGTTTTTGATCAACATGTGGTCATTACTGGCCATTTCAGCAGTCTCCCCATGCCCTGTACCGCATCATTACTCATCTCTCTACTTCCAAAGGCAACCACTATTCTACTTAAAGAATTTAATTTTGCCTGATTTTGCATTTAATTGTACTAATCTGTTTTTTATTTTGCCCCAGTTTCTTTCCCTTAACACAAGGGAATAAATCCATTTTGCTTGTTGGCGTTGTCACTCTATTTGCATTGCAATACCTTATTCTGGGTATAAATATAATACAGCATTATTACTTTCTTGGTGGTTTCCTTTTAAAGACTGGACATTGCTAGTGCTGATTTTCATGTCTTTCTTAATTATTTTGCATTTGGACAGGAGTATTTCCTCACAATCAAGCTACTAGGTCATTGACTGAATTTGAATGCTTTAAAACAGCAACAAGGAATCAAGAATATATACCAGTTCTGCAGCAGTGTCTTTCTTCTTTGGCCCACTTTTCTCCAAATATTTAAATACTAGTTGAACAAGAGTGAGATGCCATTTTAACTTTCTTCTTTATTCTTTTTTATGGTTTTTTATTATTAAGAATTGTTTTTCAGCTTGGGTTTGGAATGATTCATGTTAAAGTGGTTTGTCTAGAGCAGTGACTTTTCTTGTTCATTCTTCTCATATCCTCTGGGAGAATCCAGATGGTTCTTGCATTTTTAGTGAAAGAACACTTGCCATCTTGCATAATATGATTGTCTAAAACTGCCCACATGCTTACCATCTGAGGCAGTGCTATCTGCCAAAGGTTTCAGGTTATCTTTCATATGGCTTTAAGAAAGTAGGCAAGTTAGCCTGAAATCTTCCCACCAGAAAGCTCCTCTCCTGGGTGACTGAAGCTGACTATTCTTCAACTCCTTTATTAAAAATACAATCAGCAATCTGAAAAAGAAAATCTAATTATTTAACTGCCAGCAGTGTTCCCCATGGTAAAATAAACCTTAAGTGTTTACAATCAAGTTAGCTAGATTTTAACCAATTTACTTATTTAACCAAGTATTAAAAAAATCCATACTATACCTTGTAAGTTCTTATAGACTCCTTTTATTTCCATTGATTTTGATTAAACAGGTAATTGGCAGTTGATCAATAGGCACAGTCCTGATGAGCTGCTTTGGCTGAACCTGCCTTGCAACAGGGCTCAGGGAAGAGGGAAGCCAGAGGTTTCCTGACACACAGATCTATCTTCAATGAAGGCAAGCTGGCTAATAAATATTTAATGGACAGTTGTTTGCAGTTTAATAGAATTAGATAATTCTATTAGAATCCTGTTTGGAGACCTACAGGTATCATATATCACAGTTGAAGACATGGTTAATAATTTAAGCTAAGTGACTAGTAATTAGAAAGACAGTCGGATTAAGCAGGAACTTCTGGTTTAAAGCCATTTGGGTGTGTGTGTGTGTGTGCGTGTGCGTGCACGTGTGTGCGTGTGTGTGTGTGTGTGAGAGAGAGAGAGAGAGAGAGAGAGAGAGAGAGAGAGAGAGGATGAATCATGTAGGAGCTTAGACTATAAAGCATTACACAGATTAGCTAATACAGCAAGTCTGGACCGAGCCTTAAATGTGATAACAAAGCATGAGGCCCCTGGGGTTTATTTAATATCTCATCCTCTCAGTTAATGAGATGGAAAATAGTTCACTGTTTATCTACAGTAGGTTGAGCAGATGTTGCCAATTCCATTTTATGGAATGCAATCTTGGTGAGATTGTCTTCTGCCCATTACCTTTTCATGGCTTCCATCTCTCCTGCATGCTTCTTTTTAGGGGGTACAAATTCCCTCTGGCCATGGCCTAGATGAAAAAAACTTCTAAGGAGGGACTTAATAGCCACTTCAAGTTCTGAACACTCAGTTACTTCTAATATAGAAATGCTGGTTTGTCGACAGATTTGCAAAATGTGTGGGGTTTCTACAATATGGAGATACTGGACTCAAAGCATCTCTCCTATCAAAAGGTTGTTTATAAACCTTTTTTGAGTTTGGAATTTTATTTATTCTTCCCTTCCATATTTCCATATCCTATAACTATATAGTATATTAATTGCATTGGGCTTAAGAAATCCAATATAGTTTTTTTTTGGTAAACAAGTTCAACTGTTCAGGACCAATAGTAAACTAATTAGTATTTTCCTAAATTGTGGAATCAAGAGAAGATGTCTAATTTACAAACATAATGTAGTAGATCTTTAGTTAAAAGAATTAAAACATTTTAGGAAGTGGCCCTGTGGGTCTGTGAGGACTTGTCTTTGTCTTCAGGAGAAAGCCAAGCTGGAGGTGGTTGTAAAAATACAAAGACATACTTTTCCCTCATACAAAAATGTTAGTAGTATGTGGTATGTGATCAGTGGTGTAAAGAGGATAAGGGTGAAGTCTCTGTGATTGTTTTCACTTGTTCCTTTATGTCCCAAAATGGAACTGTCTCTCTAACTTCTGTGTCTGCATTCCAGGAAAAATCCAGCAGAAAGGAGTAACACACCCTGCTGAAAGTCACAGGAGATATCTTCTTCTCCTTGATTAGAAATTGATCACATGGCTAGCTCTAGTTGAAAGGAGTTCTAGAAAGTAATTTTTAATTCTATAAGGAAAGAAGGAAGAGGAGGGGCAATGAAATAAATGTGGAGTAAACCAACCTACACAATTTGCCATGTTTTTGAAGGAAATATTTTCCTTTTATAACAAGTTTTGACTTAAATCTTTCTTACAGAGGATAAACTCTTTAAGGTTTCTTTTGGCTCAGTGTTTTAAATTCAAATTACAGAGACTCGCATGTGGATATTGGAAGTATTTTGTAAATTATACTATATTCTTGAGAGAGAGAGGGAGAAATGAAGAAGGAAAGAATTAGGGAAACAGATTTTGTACATATTGGTTTGTTGTACTCTCTACTCTCAGATTTTTAGGAGATAGCGAGAGAAATTTCCAGAAATGTTTGTTGCCATCATAATAGTTCATTGAGTGACAATATAGAGTCTTTTATATAATTTGTGCTTTCAGGTTTTTGGGGTAATATGAAAAATGTTTAGATTTAGCTATGGTTGTTGAGAACCAGTTAATATTTTAGGTATCATGTTTGGGACGTATCAAAGCATTAACTTAGTAGATTGAGCTGATGTTGACAATTCCGTTTTATGGGATGCAATATTGGTGAGTCTGTCATCTGCTCATTACATTTCATGGCCTCCAAGTTGTCTCAGAATAATCCCATGTGAAGATGGCAATATACACTACTTAGCATCATCTTGAACTTATTTTTCTTATCTGTCACATCCACTTGGCCGATCATGTTGTCTTTACCTTTGAAATATGTCTTAGTCTGGTCACTTCCTGTCTTTACTTCTAGTACCTTTTCCTAAGTCAGAGTTATAATTTTCATGAGCTCTTGGATTAGCCTTCAGTATTGATCTCTGTTTCTACTCTGTAACCTTCTCCTTTTCCTTCTAATCCAGCAAGTCCATACTCACATCCTACAGAGAAAATAGTAAAGAAATGTGCTATGGTTAGCAAGGAATATGTCCTATGGCATCTGTATCAGTGCATGTGAAGAGTAGAGGAGGAGAAAGAACTGGAAAAATTTTGTACATTTGAATCCTCAAAAAAGGGCCACAGATTTAGCTCAGTGGCATAAGCACCTGCCTGGCAAGTGTGACATCATGAGTTCAATCCCCAGTACCCCCCCCACATTTCCTCAAAAATACAAAATTATAAGGAAGGCACTCAGTTTTTACTGATGTGTAGTCAAAATGGGATTGTTGAGGAACATATTTTATTAGGCAGTGTAGGAAATGTAAATATATATTTCTTGTTTTATTTTGAATCATGCATGCTATTTGTTAGAGTTTCAATCTTAATAGTTCTAGTGACAGGGCTGAATACTATAAATGATAAGTGAGCATATGTGATATATTGTGAGTTTTCTGGACCCCAACTTCAATAGTACATTTCAAAACATCTAACTAGAAGAACTATTTATCTTCTTATAGAAAATTATATTACAGAATTATTGTCATAAGAAAAGACGATCAAAGACCAAACAGATGAAAGGAGAAGGAAAAGTGATTTCAGAGTTATTATCAACCAGTTATGGGGTAGTTAACAAAGTCATTAGGATTTTTTTTTCTGGATTTTGTGATGTCTGTGTCCTTTGCTATCAGCAAAATTTTTGCAGTTTAGTATGACTTCCCTTCTTATTCTTAATGAATATTCATTTTCTTATCTTATTTTGTATTTGAAATGAAGGAGATTTTCCTGTCATCCTCAACATTTTTTAAGCTTGGGACCCTGCTAGAATTTGCCTTTACTGTTCATTTTTGTTAACTAAACCCATTTAGGTTATCTCCAGATGTTTCTTCTCCTTAAAAGCTGGTTTCTGTTTCATATAACTCAGAGTTTTGATTAAAATACCTTTGAAAAAATTAGAGGCATAGTACGTAAGAGGGAGTAGAAGTGGACATAGATGATAGGTGGGCAAAGAAAGGCCTCAGTTTGGAACAGATCTCTGGAAGAGAATGGCCATATGGGTGTAAGAGGTCCCTAGGGTGTTCCAAAACATCGCAGAGAAACCTGGTAGCCATGGAACAAAGCGAACACCCCCAACCCTCAGCCCCAGAAGGAAGAAAAAGCGTGGAGGGAGACTGGAAAGGACTGTAGCATTTATCAGGCAGCCAGAAGCTCCTTTGCAAGGTGTACACACTGCTCCACACAATGTGTTGACTTTATATGAGGAGCATGAGGTGCCGCCATCCATTCAGAAGACACTGGTATGTAATGAAAGCAGAACAGCAGGAGCCATGCAGTGGAGAAGGCTGTTTGATTTGTAGCTTCTTTTGTTGCTTTCCTTTTGAGTTTCCTTGGTTCTGTGGTTTGGACCTCCACAGACTTAGAAAGGTTCAGAAACTTGAAAAGGAAAAAGCCCTTCCTCCCCAGGGCTGGCTTCTCCACTTTCATCCTGTGTCAGGTGTTCATGCCTTACAAAGATGGCGCTAAATGGAACTCTCTGCACCCTTGAGGTAGCTGGGAGTCCTTCTGAGAGCTTATGTTCTGGGAATAATGAAGTCTTGTTACTACAGGCTGTTAACACACACCTGTCCATTGTCAAAGAAAGACATCCAGGCAGCCACAAAGCATGTGGCTTCCAGTAGAATCTCATACCTGAGGATCTCTCAGGGAGTTTGGTTCTGTGAAAGGAACACAGAAACCTTGTGTCCTTACTTTGAAGGGTTGTTTTTCTCTTTTTACTTTGAGTAAGATCTTAATTTTATCTCTATGTTTTGCAACACAAAGAGGTTAAAGTAGCTGGTCATAAGAAGCTACCAACAAGCACAAGCAATTTCAGGGCTTGTGCTTTGAAATACAGTTGTACTCTTTGAAGGACTAAGTTTCTAAATAATGATATCTAAAGCTACACAATGGACTAAATGTCTTGCTGTCTGTAATTTTCTATGTGTCATTCTAACTCAGCTCCCAAGAAAGATAAATGCATGGGATATGTTCTAATATGTCACCATCCTTTGTCTATCTAGACATTGCTATTTGATTGTGACATTCTATTCTGTTCAGTCATAATTTGGCTTCTAAAACATTGTCAAAGAAGCTTCTATAAAGTCTTTCTTAATCAACTGAGATTTGTGCCTCAAAGTCAAAGATAAAGATTATCTAGAGGGCAAAATGATCTGTTTACATCACTCTAGGATCCCTTCACCAAAGGCCCAGGCACTCATTTGCTAGCTTCTAATATTGAAAAGGGAAATATAAAATTTTGCAGTAAGTTTTAAGAAGACATAGGATAGTAGGAGTGGGGAAAGAGAGAGAGAGAGAGAGAGAGAGAGAGAGAGAGAGAGAGAGAGAGAAGGAGAGACAGAAGGAGAGAGAGAAAGAGAGAGAAGAGGAAAAGAGAGAAGAAAAAAGAAGGCAAGAGATGAGAAGAGAGATGTTTCATTTATATTAGGTGTTTTTGTTTGCTAGGCTGATTATAAAAAAAGAGTAGTTTAGCAAATCAATTATAGTTAGAATGACAGGGTTCAATGGTAATAGTTGAGACAAGCTTCATTAGGCATTAGTGAGTATGGCTTTTTTTCTTCTCAGAGGTCTGCCTGGGTCAGTGGAATAACTGTGAATTTGGGTCAAGGACCTGAATAAGCAGGGAAAGGCTCATTTATCATCAGAGAAGGGTGAGACAACTGTCATCACTCCATTTGATTCCAGCTGTGAAGTGAACAGTTTATTTTGTTTTGATGATGATTTGGGAGACTCATCAATAAAATCACCAATACTCTTTTCAGTGCAGCAATCTGTCTGCATGTCAGTGTGAGTTTGTGTATGTGTACATGCACACATGTGTAGTTGCTGCAAAAAGAAAAAGAATGCAGGGAAAAGCATCACCTTCCGTACATATTTACATATGATTTCTCAGTCTCCATTCACTCATGTTAGGGACTCATCTCAGACTTTCCAGCTGGCCCATCACTGTCCCTGATGGTTAGCATATTGAGCTTGTTTCACAGCTTTATTGCTCAATTGTGTTTCGGTTGCCTACTGTGCAACTCATATAACCAAGCCTAGAGGATTTTTTGGAAGGAGTGATTAACTGGAAGAAATGGGCTGAGTAGACTGTCATCAATCATTTTCTTTATTTTCAAGAGCTCATTTCTTGAAACTTAATCATTTTGAAGACTGAAGTCCTTGTAATGATTTCCTGGGTACTTACTAAACTAACACACACTCAGTCCTTAGAATACTATGCAAGACACTATATTAAACATTCTTACACGATTTCATTCACTCCCCACAACTAGAAAGTGAGGTAGCTTCTGTTATCATTCTCCGTGGTAGTGTGGGGTAGGTACTCTAGCAAATCGACCTAGAATAAACAAAGACTTAGATATTGTAGAAGTTTCCTCCTTGCTCACATAATAGTACTGTGTAGATGAAAAGACTAGAGGTACTTTAGTACATCCATTTAGTTATTTGAGAAGCTGGTATGATGGAGGCTTTTCATCTTCAAAAAGCTTTTTAAGATTGCCCTAGGTAATTATCTCCATTCTATCAGCTCTAAGTTCAAAATAATATAGATGAAATATTGTATGAGATGTTTTATGTGAGAAATCTGGAAGTTGAGGTCATCAACTCTTTTCATGTTTTGGTGGTAGGATTTAGGTACATTACTAATACAATGGAAAAGGCAACAGAGAAACGTCATTCTTGGCTATCTCACTGTCTTGCTGAGACAATGCTACTCTGTGGGGGAAGTGTGATAGAATTTTTGTGATCTGCTTGTCATCTTTTCTCTGGTCTGTCCCTTTTGCTATCAGCTATCTAAGAGCACCTTTCCTCTTATACTGTTTCTTAAGAAAGACAATCCAAAGTCCTGTTCAATTACTGCATTTGAGTTAAAGTTCAGACACTGGATAATGTACTATGCTACATCAAATGTGGATGAGTGTGATTCCTTGAATCCTACAACGGAAAAAGTGAAGACTGAATTACCTTCCTTCCTCTCCCAATGCTTCAATAAGTTATATTGTAATTACACATATAAACTCCATCCTGGAAAATGTAAGCATGAGAAATCTACAAGTTGGTCTACTATATTGAAGAGGCCATCTGTAGTCTGAAAAGGTCTTATGAGCTTTGGGATAGAATGCATCTTCTCTATTCCCTACACATATGCACACATATGTATGGAATATATATATATATATATATATATATATATATATATATATTACTAAATTCATATAGTGTAATTGTATCTATGTGGATGCATATTCATGTTTATATATGTAAATAAAGAACATATGTAAATAGTGAATGGAGGTTGTTAGTCAAATCTTCTACTTTTTCTTACATTTTAAATACTTTTATTGTGTGAAATAATACATATATTGAGAAAATATGTACAATTTTATGTGGAAATAAAGGAAACATCAGGACAGTCATCAAGCATATCAAGAAATACCAACATGTAAGAAGTCTTCCTATCACTTTCTCATCACAACTCTTTCTACTACTATGTAAGGTATCTACTCCATTGGATTAAAACATGAACAATTTAACATAGAAATAAAGTGAGTATCAGTACAGTCCTCATGCAGCTCAAGAAATATCATAACCAACATGTAAGAAGTCTATTACTTACTTATTACAAATCTATTACTGTGCAAGGTTATCACTCTGTTGACTTAATGGGACTCTTTTTTTTTGTTTTCTCATGTCCTGTGTTATTACTAATACACACATTTCAAATATCTCTATTTCTGACCATTATAAGTTTTATATGAGTTTATACTGTATACAAGTGTTTATGTATTTTTTCCAGAAAACTCTATTTTTTAAAATATCTCTTGAGTTGTCTTATTTACATTCATGATCTAAAAGTGCTTATCTCTTACTCTGGCTGGTTATATTCTTAAGCATTACATCTTTAGAAAATATCTTTGTCTGCTACTTTGCCAAAAATTAACCAACAATGGTTATTTTGTATTAACTACAGAGCATACTGCTTTTTTATCTTTTTGGATAACTGTCATGGCTTAGATCTAAAATGTCTTCCAAAAGTCTCATGTGTTTAGGAGTGTGGCCTCTAGTATTCAGAGGAAGGTGATTGAATCTTGGGAATGCTGTACTCATCAGTGGACTAATTCATTCATCTGTTCATAGAGAAAAGTGCTGTTAGGAGGTGGAGCCTTGTCGGTGGTGGTGGGTTACTAGAGCTATCACTTGGGAGGGTATATTCCTGTCTCACTACTTCCCTTCTTGCTGTTTCCTTGATGCCATGGGTTGAACCACTTTTCTCTGCCATACTGTTTTACCATACTATTTCTGCCTTTGAGCCAGCCAACCATGGAATGAAGCCACTAAAACCACCAGCCAAAATAAACTATTTCTTTAATTTCATGTGCATTACATTTTCTCTTAACAATGATAAAGTGACTAATACAGAAAATGGATATCAGAGAAGTGGCTCATTGTCTTGACTATACCCAAACATGTGGTCCAGAATCCTTTGGAATTTATGAGAGGAGGCCAGAAAGACTTGCACATACAGGCTAGGGGAGCCCTAAGATTGTACAAACATAAAGGTATAGGTAGCTCTGGTCATTGCTCAGAAAACTAGAATGCTGATAGGAATGAAGACAGTAAAAGCCATGCTGATAAACTTTCAGATGAAAATGAGGACTCTGCTAGAAACTGGACCAGAGACCATACCTGTTTCATCTGGCAAAGAATTTGTCTACATTTTGCTCATGTCCTAACATTTTGTGTGATGTTGAATTTCAAGGTTGTAGACCCTTATTATGGTAGAGAAAATTTCAAGGCAATCCAACATTCAGGTTGTAGAATGGGAACTTTGGATTGTTCTTAGCCAAATCTATAGTGAAAATCAGGGACAAAAGGCAGTATTGAATCATTTGAAAATTTTGCTGGAAGAAAGGTAACTCAGTAAAGTTTGAGCCAAGGAAAATGTGGTGGTGAAAAATTGAGCATTAAAAAGAAACCAAGTATTTTACACTGGAATAATAGGAAAGATGTTTTGAGGGCACCTGAGGTTTAAGCAGACTCCACCCATGGCAGGCTTAAGGGTACAAAAAAGTAAATTCCTTTGAAAAGCCTTGTTTTGAGAAGAGAGCCTTCAAGACTTCTTGCTCATTAAAGGCCTCCTAGAAGTAAATCCCCAAGTTCATCCATCCAGACATTTAGAGGCTGCTAAAGCTACTGTCCAAGGGGGCTCAGCTACTGTTCAAGCTAGTGGAAGACCTTGTTATCATTTGTGTTTTGCTGATTTTACAGGTATGAAGAATGTAAGAGTTGTGGAGTCAAGGAGGCTTCCACCTAGGTTTTAATGGAAGGCTTTGGAGGGCAGACACTGTGCCTTGGGTAGGGCAATGTATAAAACTGTAAGAGTAGAGCTAATTGTACAGTGGAGACCCTAGATAGTTGGAGATCCCAAGATCATGGGGTGTCAGCAGAGGAAAATGGCAGGTAGTGAGTGAAGCCAGCGCAAGAGGAAAATAATGTGTGTTGAAACCAACAAAGCCATAGAGATGAGGTTGCACAGGTTCTTTGGAGTACATGTCTTGCCACCATCCCTAAGTGTTGGACTGAAGGATTTAATGTTCTGCTGGTTTCAGTCTTACTTTGGTCTGATTCTTTTCTACTTTCCCATTCTTCCCATTTGCAATGGGACTATTTATCCTGTGCCCTTGTATGTTGCAAGTATGTAGCTTCCTTTTTTATTAAAAAAAGGGACCCAGTTGAAGGAGGTGGTTCACTGAGGATGTGACTTTAAAGGGTGCCCTCTTGTCCCTGATACCTTCCTTCACTCTTATTACTTTCTGTCTCCCATGGGTTGAGAAGCTTTCATCTGCCATGTGTTTCTTCCATGCTGTCTCCTCTTTAGATTCAGCTGACCTTGGACTGAATCCTCTGGAACCATGAGTCAAAACAAACCACTCCTCCTTTAAACTGTAGGTGTTGTGTAGCTTGTTCCAGCAATGACAAAATGAGTAATACATAAACATATACCTTCTTTTCTTTAGTACCTATTATAACATGTACAATTAAATACACAAATTTTAAGTATGTAAGTTGATGAATTTTACAAATGTATGTAACCATGCAACCATCACCAAGACAAATTGTAGAATTTTTGCACCTTAAAGGCTTCCTTGTGCATTTTCCAGTAGGTACCAAACTTCTATAGATAGCCACAATTCTGAGTTATATCATCATATAGATACCACATCCAGATGATTATGTATCTTTATTCAGTATTCATGAGCTCCATTTACAAGGACTGTTTGCTTTGCTTTACAGCTTACTATCTCTTTTATATTGTTAGTTTTCCTTATAGATAACTCAGTTATGACTACTCTCCCCTTCTGCAGGGGAGAAAGACAGAGAAAACTTAGCTCTGCAGACTTTTCTTTAGATCCATGAGTGGCTTAATTATAGGATGGTAGGAATTTCATATAACACAGCCAGCGTTCAGATACTCCTTCAAGTTGTCTTTGGGGGCACATCTCTTACTTTATTTAGAGTATGTAGTATTTGAGGTTTCGTTTTAAAAATGTATTGAAATCACTTCAAAACTGGAGGCTGATACAATTGTTCTCCAGCACTTTAATTAACTTTCATATGGACAATCATGAGTTGTCTCTTCTAGGGTTTTCCCACTGTTCCTGGTGCTTTTGTTTGGGGATTGTTCTGTGGCTTTGCTGGTCTTCTCTTTTGTCCATAGGGAGCAGAAGGTTTCTCATTTCTTTGGGAGTTCATTGTCAATCTTATGACATACTTTTTTTTTTTTATCTTCCAGAAGTTCTTTAATGATTGGGTTGGCTGATGCACCCTCAGTGTTCAGTCAGCTATCATGAAGTGAGTCTGCCTCTGTCTGCTGAATTTTGTGTCAAGGATGCTGGAGAATGAGCCAAGACTCTCAACAGGGTTCTTGGAACAGACTACAATGTTGAAAGCAATGTCCTTTATATGTTTCAGTAACTTGTTTAAAATCATTCCCACAGAATCTTTCATTTTGATGGAACCTTTCAGAAGGACAGTTTTGTGGTGAGCCTGGGAGATATATATCTGGATAATAGCATGGAATTTGGTACAGGAGGCCTTATGGTCCTGTCAAGGGAGCCAGCTTCTATGCCAGGGAAGGCCTGGAGGAAGGGAAGCTATGACCAAGCCATCCACAATGGAGGCTGTATATTTTAATTTGTTACATTGTGCTGTGGTTTTGTTTGCTGTAACTTAAAATTAAAACCATCAACTGATTTTTAAACTGACTTTCAGCATTTTTTACAATATTTGCATGAACGAAGTTAAGACTTAACTATGACTGCCATCAAGAATTATTCCACTAGCACTACAGTTTAAGCCTTAAGTTTATTGTATGTGTTTTAGTCATTATAAAATATTTAGAAAATGCAGATAAATTTGATAAAAAATAATTTCATGCTTAATTACCCCTCTCCAATATTTACTGACTTTTAAAGAATATATATTTAGAAATCTTGCTCTCATATCTGAATTAGCTTTAATGGAAATTGTATAATTTACAGTAACATAGTAAGTGGGAAGACAATGCAGTAAATCAAGGTGGTCTCACTTCAGACTCTTTGCTTCTAAACATTACAGTTTATACCTGGCCGTATGGACTAAACCTTGGCCTTAGGAAGTCCTGTAAGAGGTAGGATTTTAGCAGTGGGTGGCTATCAGGAAAGGCCCAGTGGAGAATGATTACTATGAAACATTCTGTTAGAATACCAAGGGAAATGGGATCCTTTGAAATTTGTGCCTTAAGTTCCCCATAGGTTTTTGCTCTGCTGATGACTCCTTGGCTCTAAAATATTGTCTTTCAAATATACATCTTTACAGAGTAGACTCACTATGTATAGTTATTTCATTTTGATTTTTACACAGAGATTCTGCATCGTTGAACTCTAGAAAAAAACAACAACAAAGATTCTTGTGGCTTCTACCCTTGTAATTATCAACACTGGGTGCCATTTTATTTTTTGAGATTGGGCAAAGACAGAGAAGACACTATGCATTCCACAATCTTCTGTATTATCCTTCAGTTTGCTCATCTTCTTGGCAGGCTCAAGAGAGCTGGGTCTTTGCAACGTCTCACTAAGTCCTGCTTTAGACTGCATTTCAGCAAGAGGCAGATCACAGGGGTCAGAAATTGCAGGTGATTGTCCACATTCTTGGCTCTTACTAAGAATTACGGTGCCCAGCTCTGCTCCGAGCTTTCTTGCTCGGAGGCCAGGCTGGCACTCTTTGCATAAAGCTCCGTTCCACTTGAAAACAGCTGTGCCTAGAAGCAGATGAGCGTCTGCAAAGTAAGGATCATAAGTCAGCAGAACTGTGCTACAGAGGCATTTTCTGTTACTGCTTTTGGTGGATGCTGACTAGGAAATCAGACTCTCCATAATCAACAGAACTTTATATCATGCATTTTAGAAGTTAAAAATCTAAGCCAGAGATCCTTAATGATTTATCCTCTTGGACAAAAGCTGCAGTTCATAGATTTTGTGTTTTGTGGCACAAATATGATGGTTTAATAGAAGCAAATGTTATCCTTTTAAGCAGCTTTGGTTTTTTTTTTGAAGTTTGCTAACTTGCTTAGAAAGTTTGCTTACAAAATCTACCTTGTTCTGTCTGGATGAGTGTCACTTGACTTCATTTTCCCTGAGCCTCTTCTCTGGCATCCACAGGACAAGTATTAGTGGGGGTCCTATACACAGGGACAGAAGAGACACTATCATTTTGAGGCCTTAAGGAACTGAGGAGTGGTTATCTCCTTCTGATTCCTTTAGTTTAGTTCCTCTGAATGACAAGTTTGGTTGTTTTTTTCTTTGTTTTATTTTTACATTTATGAATCTATTGTGTTTTTTTCTTTTCTCCACAGAAACCAGACATCCTGTGCGGCCTATCACTTATCCAAAGGGTGGTGTTCTGAATTTCAGTTTTGAAATTGAATTTAAATTTAATCAGTATTTGAACAAGAAATGCATGTCATGTAGAAATTCATGATTTTTATCAGATATGTTGAGTAAGGCATTCTTAACAGGTCTTTTCCTCATAATCCCTGGTTGTCATCTAGGCTCCTTTCCTACAGTTCCTCGTGAGTTCAAGCCCTCAGTTTTGCTTGAACAAGAATCAACTCTTAGTCTGATGGCAAAGCTGGTTTTGGGGCCCTATATGATCTGAGTTCCTGGGGTGGAGTCAGACATTATAGCCAGCCTGACAATACACTAGGAATAAGGTTCGGAAGTAGAGGGACTAAAAAATGAAGATAGTTGTCTTTCCTCAATAGAAAGGCTGTTGTGGACCAGTGGAATAGAATAGAAGATGCAGACACAACCACAAACATACTCAGCCAGCTTATCTTCAACAGAGGGGTCAAATATGTTCACTAGTAGAAAGATGGCATCTTTAATTAATTGTGCTGGAAAAACTGGCTTTCCAAATGCCAAAGACTAAAAGAAGAGCCATGTCTGTTACCATGCACTGAAGTCAAAATGGATCAAGGATCTCAATATTAAAATAGAAGCACCAAATTTACTGGCAGAGAAAAGTGGTAGAAATCTTGAAGACCTAGGTATAGGCAGAGCCTTCATAAACAAAACCCAGAGTACAAGGAAAATACTACAAAGAATCAACAAAATACATCTCAGCCTATTGAAGAGCTTTTGCATAAAAAAAATCACCAACAGAATGAGAAGACAACTTCAGAGTAGCAAAAATCATAGTCAGCTGCCCCTCAGACAAAGGATTTATATCCAGAACATATAGAGAATTGAAAAATATCAATCCCCCCAAATTCAGTGATCCAATCCAAAAAGGGGCAAGTGAAATGAATATACAGTTCTCAGATGAAAAAATACAAATGGCAAATAAATATGTGAAAAAATGTTAAACATCACTCATCATTCATGAGATGCAAATCAAAACAACATTGAGATTCCATTTCACCCCAGAAAGAATGGCTATCATCAAAAAATCAACCAATAACAAACACTGGCAGGGGTATGGGGGAAAAAAAATGAACCTTTTCCACTGTTGGTGGGAGTGTAGGTGCAACCACTGTGGAAATCAATGTGGAGATTTTTCAAAAAGCTAGGGTTAGAGGTCTCATTCAACCCAGCTATTTCCCTTCTCAGTGTCTTCCCAGAAGAATTAGAAACATTACAGCAGTGATATATGTGCACCCATGTTCACAGCAGCACAATTTGTAATAGCTAAATCTCGAAAATAACCAAATGCCCATCAACTGAGGAATGGGTAAAAAAACACATGGATTTTTCGTATATAATAGAGTACTATTCAGCCACAAAGAAGGATAAACTGGAGACTTTTTAGGTGAATGAATGCAATTCAAGACCACAGTCACAAGTGAACTAAGTTAGATCCGTAAGTGTAAACATAGAACTGTTTGAGAAACAGTTCTACCAGTGTGGGAAACTGAACAAGTTCCAAAATACATGACAGATACTGTGAATCAGGAAGAAACTGTCCAAAGAAAAGACAAACTGTGATGAGAGAAAGGGAAAGAAAGGAAGGAAAAATGAAAAAGTGTATTTATACACGAGATAGATAAGATAGTCATACCGATAGTTTCTCTTAGTTCATTGAAAAGAAGGTTTGTACTAATATTGTTAGGACAAGCTATGCCTGTATCTTTTATTATTATTTTTTTCTCTTTAAAATAAAAAAGAGGCAGCTGTACCATAGTTTTACTTCTAGTAACACACGGTGAAACATTGTTACTGTCTGATTAGACTCCTTTTACATCTTGAAAACCAAATTCAGAATGATAACCACATGAAATTGCTAACATTGCAGGAAATTGTGCTACAAAAACTGTAGTCATTGGGAGAATACAAGTTGACATGACTGGAATATCAAAATAACTCCTATATAGGCACAGTTGTGTGAGTATGAGAGACTGTCCACCAAGGAGATCGGTGGAAGACATTTTCCACCAAAATACAGTGCTGCCTGTCTACACGATACGGTCAACTTTGACAGGATGTGGTCCATGCAGGGAGTGTATTTCCTAGGCGTTCTGCCATCCATATGAGGCCATGTGACTGATCTTCTTTCACAGGTGCAGAGATATTTCTTGGGGCAATGTTTTACGAAGCCATTCTCTGTCTCTGTTTCTCTCTGTCTCTGTCTCTCTCTGTGTCTTTCCCCCTCTCTTTTTAGAGCTGGAGTCTCACTTTATAGTGAAGGCTGCTCTTGAACTTACAGTGCTCCTCTTGCCTCAGTGTCCCGGAGTGCAGAGATTATACACATGCACCACCACACCCGGCAAGACGCCGTTATCTCTTATACTCTCTTTTCCTGCTTCCAGGAGACTGAGAATTGGCAGAATCACAAGATGGAAGTCTCCTGGTTCTCTCAAGGTCCATGTGGAGGAGTATGGCCTACTTACCCGGAATACTCTCACTGGACACTAAACAGTGTTATTTTGAAGAGCAGTTGGCGTTGCTCTAACAGTTACAGAGACAAGTTGCCATGATGCGCTGGTTACCGCAATGACCCTGTCTGTATTTTTGTTTTGAGTTTCAGTAGCCCAGATGATGTTCTATCCAGAGGCTAATGTCCAGATGTCCTGGCTACTGATGTACTTAGGGTAGTCAAGTCGTGTGATCCTTTCTTTTCCTTTGATACTTTATTTACTAGTGAGGCTTATTTCAAATGAAATGTTCTCCTTTGTGCTACCCAAGTTCCTCATCTATCAACAACGGTAGAAAGTGCAACTAAAATAACCTGTTTCTTTCAGATTCATTCTTAAACTTCTTGATTCTCAATGTCATTGTGTACTAAGTGGTCATCTGGCTTTCCCTAACACACGTCTTTGATTTCATTGAGAACAGCCGTTTGTCAGATTGAGGCGGCATATGTGCTAATCAGAGTTTAATTGGTCTCTCCTGTTCAGTGGTGGTACAGGTGTGATGCAAATAGAACATATATGTGCAATGGAGGTGATTGGAATTACCGTCAACTGACAAAAGGCATCAACCTCTCGGTGCTGGAATAGCTGCTTTATTGGATAAGACAGGACAATTACCACAAACGGCCTGTCAGAATGGTTAGAGCTCCCCACAGGCTTTGAGGCAGGTGTTCGTGCCTTCAGTTTAATGTCTTCCTTTCTAGTTCCAGGCTGCATGCAGCCCTTGGCACCAGCACAAGCGTTTATGCAGAAATGTGGGTCACCCGGATACCCAGCCTGGTGGATCCAGTTTTTCATTGCCAAACAAGGCATGAGTTACCTGCGATGCAAGGTGGCCTTCCCAGGGGAAAGGGACTCTGGCTTGCAGCTCTTTCCAGATCATCTGCGTATTGGATTTGGAAGAACTGTGGACATTTGGAATGTTATTCCTGCACTCTAGGGACTGTCTGAAAGCTATGCAATTCTAATCTCTAGCTTCGTAACTGACTGCTGCCAAACCTGTGCTGGTGACCTCATATCTTCATTCAAAGTCTGAGCACTTCTGTGGGTATTTAGTTTACTTTTATTTCCAGGGAAGAGATGCAGTTTTGAGAGAATCTTGCACAAAGTTGAAACATTTTCTCTGGATGCCTGTCTCAGAATCAAGATTTGAGTGTAGAGTGTTGAGTGTAGCCCAGTTAGAACATCATTTAAAAGTTCAACTTTGGAATGTATTTGGAGTTACAGACGTGAATCCTCCTGGGCAGTGGAAGAATCTAGACTTCTTTCTCGATTTTCTAAGATGTCCCATTGATGGAATCTACTGCTAACTGTGTCAGATATCAGCTCATTCCTTTTGGTGATTAACTTAGTCCCTTCTTTATTTTTAATTTTTGAAAAAAATTTAATCTTGGCTTATCACTTTAAAAAAAGGAATAGATATATAGGCCTGACTACTTGAGTCATTTCTGTTAAAACTAAACAATTTCTAGGGTAGTGAAAATTTAATCATTACTGTTCTATGGATCAATCTATTAAAATGTCAGATTTCTAGATTTTTTTTCTAATTTGTGGCTTTTTCTCAAAACCTCAATGGATTGACAGATACCTCTTCCTTTTAACAGTTCATTTCACATCCTTTACTGCTCTCATATCCCTGGTGATTTTGTATAATTCATCTAGTCTCTCTTATTCTCATTTAAAGGACAAAAGGAATAAAGGCAGTGGAATAACTTGTTACAAAAAGCCAAGTTCTAGGAGAAATTGGCAAGCATTACTTAGTTATTGGTTTAGGAAAAGTGCTTCTAAATCCTTGCTTGGATGGCAGGACTGAATGTGAAATTTGGGTGGCATTGTGATCCAGATGGTTTTCTTATTCCCTTGCAAGACTACATTTTCTTCTTATTTTGGAGGATAAAGATAGGAAAATGAGAGGTAGCAAAACTCAGTTTTCAGTTAGCTTCATCTTGAGAAATTAATACATTCCACCAATGTTTTGCATGCACTGCTCTCCATAATTATCAGTTAGCATATTTGAATATACAAATGGGCATTGCCACCTAAATAAAGCAGGATCATTTTCTTTCTTTCTTTTTTTTTTTTTCTTTTTTGGTACCAGGGATCAAACTCATGACCTGGCACTTGCCAGGCAGGCACTTATGCCACTGAACTAAACCCCCTGCCCTTCTTTTTCTTTTATGTTTGTTTTTTGAGACAGGGCCTCACTATGTAGTCTAGTTCAGGTTAGTTCTGAACTCATTGTGTAGCCCAGGCTGGCTTTGAACTCACACCAGTCCTCCTGCCTCAGCCTCCCAAGTGCTGAGATGACCTGTGGGCCACCATACCCGGCTGAAAGCAGGACTATTTTTTTTTTTTTTGTTCCAGGAATTGAACACACAACCGTGTACTTGCAAGGCAGGTGTCTATGCGGCTGAGCTAAATCCCTGGCCCCATAAGCAGGACTATTTTAAAGCCTGGGGGCACATGTGCTAAGATCTGTTGCTTCAGATAGAAGTATGCAAGGATGTTCATGGCCTCGGCATTGTTCTTTTTATTAGGAACTTGTTCAGTTTCTCCGTACATATGTCCCATGTCCAGGCCACTTATTCTTGTCTTTTTTCTCTTTGTATTTTCCTTTATAGTATTTAAACAACTTCTGTCCCATTTATTTTTGGTATAGTTCTCTGCTCTTTGGTTGACAGATATTCTTATAATCCAAAAGGTTTTGTTGTAGCTTTCTTATGGGGATCAACAAAGGGTTCAAATCTCTCTTAGAATCTGTTGCTATCTCTTGATATAAGAGCTTTGGCCTTTTAGTTCGAGTTGGGTGGAATAATTTGGTTATGGAACAGAGTACAAAGATGAGCAGAGACAAAAATGATAGTGTTATTTTTGTCTTTTCTGTTTTGTACAGTGGAATGGGTTTAAATTCACTGGGTAGTGAGTCATTGGTCGTAAGTTTTCTTTTTCATTTTTTTTTAAATGAAAAGCTTCAAGGATTCTATATAACAGTGGTATGTGAGAGTCTAGGTAGTAGAGTGTGGCAAAGATTTGAAGAAGAGAAATCCTTGAGCACAGTTGATGGTCCATTTGGAGTTGGTAGCTGGAAAGCTGAGCTGCAGAGCGTGCTCTTTCATGGGTGCTGGCATTGCCTGAATATATGTGGTCAGCAGAGTTTGGGGATGAGGGAATTGGAAACACCTATGGATACAGCTGGAGCAATACAGAGAAGATATAGACTTTTGTGTAGAGATGATAGCTGACTGACACTTAGGTTTACGGGCATGTGTGAGGCAAACCCTGGGAATGACCATTATAGGGAAATATTGTAAGTGCCCCCTTTGAACCACTAAAATTCAGGAGTTGGACAATTTTTATTCCCATGAGAGAGGCATTCACTAAGTTTCAGTTACATGTAGTTGTCAAGCCCAGGGCTGTCTAGAGCCACAAAGTCCTGACATTTTATCTTGTTTGCAAGTTAGCATGTCACCTTGTGACAGTTTCAGAGTTGCTATAGGAAGACATGAGACTCCTGGCTCAGAGACATAGGACTTCATCGTTCAAAGCTTAGCAGGCAGCATGAGCTTCTTGTTCACTTTAACTCCTCCTGTCCCTCAGGTCTCCTAGCATGACACAAAGGAGGGTCTCAGTAAGTAGTGCATATACAAAGGGTTTGTGTCACAGTTGAATAGCCCTAAGCTACAGAAACTCAATTTTTAGAATGGAGTCATTGACAAACCTGACCAATCTATGCTTCAGGGGAAAATGTTATTTTTCTTACTCTGATTAGTATACAAATCTGCCTTCTGCCTCAGAGGGAGTCACTATTTTTATTTTCCAGGACTCTTAGCTATGCAGAGATCTTTAATAAAAGTATCTGTCAATATCCCTGCTTGTAACTCTTTTTTTCTTTTCTTTGACATTTTATTTTATTATTTTTTATTTTGAAGAGAATAAAACCAAATGAGACAAAACAAAATAGAGTCAGCCAAAACAAAACAATGGACATAGTACATGACTTAAAAACAAAATGCAAGGTCATCAACAATGATTACCATAATACCTCTTGTTATCTTCAAAAGAATTGCCCATATCCTCAGACATAATAAAATTAAAAAAAAACAGTACAGGACAAAACCAATAAAAACAAAATATTGAAGATATTATAGGACTTCAAAAGAAGATAATAGTCAAACCAGAATGGGTATCATAGTGAATCTTATTGTCTTCAAAGTAGTTACCTATGCCCTGGGACTGGATGCTATCAAACAAACCAGATTCGAATAAAATCAGGCAAAACAAGATGGTGAAAGCAATACAGGGCTTCAAATCAAGTTAATAGGAAATAAAAAATGGTTACCCTAGTATATTCTTCTATCTTTGGAATAGCTGTCTATGCCATCAAATCTATTACAAGTAGACAAACTGGAATGGAATAAAACCAAACTAAACAGAGTGATGAAAACAATATGGGTTTCAAATCATGATAACAGATTACCAATGTCCTCTGCCTTCCCTTTTTAGACAATTCCTCCCCTTTGACTTTCCCAGGGTGCATTGTACATTTTGTATCCCACTAACTCCTTTAGTTTTTAGATTAGGGATGCAATCCGCTATTTACCTAAGTGATTCTGAACCTTTTTACCCCTGAGCATGATCTCAAGTTGTATCCATTTACCTACAAGAGCCTCAAGGTTTTTTTTCTTTATAGCTGAGTAGTTTCCCATTGTATAAACGTGTCATGGCTATCTAACTAATCTGCAGCTGATAGGCGAGCTACCCCCACTTTTTTCTGGTTCCCTGTCTCATAGAGCATTGTTTTCTCATCTTTGACTTCTGTTTATAAACCTTCTTCCAGGTTAATTTATTTCTTATATAAAGCATATTGATGGACTCCATCTCCTGATCCACTCTGCCTGTGTTTCTTTTTATTAGTGTATCGAGGCCATCCATATTAGTGATTACGGCCAACCTTCTCTGCCTCATCTCTGCCATGCTATTTTTCTGCCATTGATGGTCTACTTTTCCCCTTCATTCCACTGTCTGCCCCATTCATTGAGCCCCCTCTGCCACTGTTCCTGAAACAATGGTCTTTTTTCTCTCTTTCTAGAATGTCCTTCAGTATGTTTTGTAGGGTTGGTTTGGTGGTCATGAACTCTCCCAGTTCCTCTTTGTCATGGAAGCATCTTGTTTCTCCATTAATTTTGAGAGATAGTTTTGCAGGATACATAAATCTGGATTGGAGATTATTTTCTTTCAGGACTTGGAATAATTCACTCTAAGCTCTTCTTGATTTGATGGTTTGTGTGAAGAAGTCTGTCATGATTCTGATGGGTTTTCCTTTACAGGTGATCTGTTTCTTTTCTCCTACAGCTTTTAATATTCTGTTCTTGTGTTGAATTTCTGGGATCTTGATTACTATATGTCTGGGTGTAGATCTAATTTGGTTATAGCTGGCTGGAGTTCTATATGCCTCATTTATCTGAATATCATTTCTTTTTCCTATTCTTGTGAAGTTTTCTATAATTATTTCTGTAAATAGCCTTTGTATTTCATTTGTGTTTACCCCTGATTATTCACTTACATTTTTTATTCTTAAGTTATAGACCTTCTTGTCATCTTCTAGCCTTTGTATTGTTACTTCCTGGTTCCTTGTTATTTTTAAGAGATCTTTTGTTTCACGATTGCAAACTGCAAACCTGTATTCAAGGTTTGATAGTCTGTCTTTAGTTTCTTTCAAGCAGCTTTGCCAGCTTTCAATGAAGTTTTTAATTTCCTGGTACTCTCTTTGAATCTGTTTCATGTATTCTAAATTTTTTTATATTCTTCATTGAAGGTTTCCTTCCTTTTTCTATGCTCCTGTATTCTTCCATCTGTGTCTTCTTTAGAGGTGCTTACCAATTCTTTTATATGTTTCTTATATCTTCTTTTACCTGTAATAGTATTTCTGTTTTAAGTTCTTTTATAGCTTCATGGAGTTGTTTCTTTATTTCAGTTGCTGTTACTTCAGAAACTGCAGGTGTGCAACTCCTGATCTCTTCTACATTTACATCTCCTGGACCAGTACTGCTTGGGTTGGAAGTCAGAAACTGCCTTTTGGTTCTTCCTCTTGTCATGTTCCTGGTTTCTTCTAGACAAGTGGGTAGTTGGGTCCCCAGCACTTCCTGTATTGGTTATAATTACTCTGAAGCATGCTGGCAGCTGTTTGCTGCTTTCCCCAGTCTGCTGGTGACTACTAGAGTGTAAGCAGGGGTGAGGCAGGCTGGCCCCTCCCTTCCAAGCTGATGAACCACAGGGAGTCTTCACCACATTGGTATGTGCTGGGCAGGATTGCTTTAGGGCAACCTTGACAGTGGCTATTGGACCACGCACAAAGGAGGGACTCAATCTGAGCAATTTCCTCTGCTCTGGGCTATGAGTGCTGAATGAAGCTGGCTGCAGTTCTGGTTCCTGGCTTATCCTGCCCGACTCTCAAATGGCACCAGGCCAATCACCCAATCCTACAGGAGGACTGAATCCCCCCATACTCACTGCCAGCCAGTGCAGTTCTCTGGCCTGCCACTCCCCTCTGCCACTGCATCTCCCTGCCAAGGCCTTTGGGTTTGCCAGCCACCACCTTCACTGTGACCAGCATCTCCAGATACCAATGGTGCTTCTCACACAGTAGGACCAGCTCCGTGAAAGTGCCACTGGCTACCACCTTCTGTTTAAGGTTTTCTTTCTTTCTTTCTTTCTTTCTTTCTTTCTTTCTTTCTTTCTTTCTTTCTTTTTCTTATTCTCTCTGTGGGCTTCAATTCTCACTTTAGTTTCTTCCTGGATCGAGGGGACCCACTTCTTTCCTTCTTGTCTTCTCCAGAATGCTATATTCTAGCATCTGGGCTGTTTCTCTCAGAGAGGCTATTTACGCTGCTGCTTACTGTTCTGCCATCTTCCCAGGCTCCTCTCCCTGCTTATAACTCTTGCAGATATGTGAAAGAAGTGTGAAGAGTCCAAGTAATTCCAAATTATTCTGATAATTCCAAATTATTTTTGAAATTATTGCAGGTGGTTAAGGCTGAATTCATTGGAATAATACTAATAATGATAAAACAGAAGAAAACCAGAAGTATTTTAGGGTGTGATTTTATGTCTCCTGAATAATGCTTCCTGAGACTTTTCACCCTGAAATCTATAACTTGGTTACATTTTCCAGGGTGTTGTCCTTTCTTTCTTGTTATTCAGACTTAACAAGCTCAAATGCTTAGAATCTGTTACATGTTAGTTTTCACATGAGAAGGATAGGCTTTGGAGTAAATGTTCCAGTGTCTGTTAGAGTAGTGACAGTGATATCATAGTCTGTCATTGTGTAATAAGCTATATTGGTTCAGCAGATTAGGAAATAATGAAAAATTTATGAGTAACATTTGTGTGAGGAGAAAGAGAGACAAAAAGAGAGTGGGAGGGAGGGAGGGAGACAGTATAGGGAGAGAGAGAGAAAGAAGAGAAGAGAGATATTGAGGCCAGTTGAACCCTGTGTTGGGAAACAACCTGTATATGTGTATACTTTTAGCACTAGTGTATCTCCCTTTAAAGACCATTTAAAGTTCTTAGATGTGTTCTGTCACAGTTCCAAGACCTGCAAATGATAGCCCAAGCGATGTCTTTGGTAAACATGGATTAGCCTCAGAACCACCTCTTACTAATTCGTGTATAATTTAAGTCAAAAGCACAGTATTATGAAGCCCTCAAGATTCTGCAGATTGAAGGATAAACTAAATCAGCATTTTGAATAATTATGTAAATGCAAAATGGAAAGAGGTTGTACTTCTTAGATCTTTTCATACCTAATCTGTTTGGAATTCTTGGGCTAAGGTGGACTGAATGTATTATAGGGAGACTCTACTGAGCATAGTGTGAGGGTAGCTTAATCTGACTGTGACTGTGTCTCACATATCACTGTACCCAGTCAATAGTCTATTATTGCAAGTTAAGTGGCTTGGTATAGTATTCCATGCACAGGGTATTAGAAGCTATGTTCCCTAATTTCCTAAGCAATAATGGCATAAGCGGTATGCATTTTTTATTATAAAAACTAACAATTGCCGCCACGGAGTTAATGGTTTTTTATATACCATTGGAACCCAGGAGATTTAGTCATAAATCAGAGGAAAATTAAAACATGCTAAATTTTGGCAGAATTAGATTTTCTTCATAAAAACTGAAGTCTTCAGGTTTTCTTGGAATCAAACTTTGGTTTTCTACCTGGTGCTTTTATTTTTATTTTCCTTAAATGGGTGTGTTGTTTCCTAATTAAAATTGATTCAGAATAATTATAATAACATCACTTCACAGTATGAGGCTAGGTAGTTTCTTTATAGCTTCTTGAGGCTGTCTTCATCCAGCCTTTTTGTGCTTGCCAGCTCCTGTTAACTGTATTTGAGATACAGAAGGGTTTATGAGCTGTACACAGAGAATACAGTGTGAAAAGTCTGTCTTTCTGTCAAATGGCTGCTTTTTTTTTGTGAGATTGTGGACTCTGTATTCATGGGAAGAATTTACAAGGTGTATTGCTTAGATACTCAATTTACTGTAAATAGAAGGAAGAAAGGACAATTTCTTCCTCTAGGGACTTTGGTTAAGGATGGGCCTTTTCCCAGTGTCAGAATCATTAGCCCAAACTAAAGATGGAATTAGAGCTGCCCTTAGGTGACAGGAATGGGAATCTCAATGTCAACACAACAAAGCCTATATTCTTATTAGAGAAGAGGAGAGGAAGGAGGATGGTGGGCGGGACTAAAGGGAGAAGGGGAGAGCAAAGTCTTTGGTGTCTCTTGTTATTATAAGTGCATTTAATTCCATCACAGAGCCCCACCCTCATGCCCTCATCTAATTTTAATCACCCTCTAGACTTCTCTCCACATACTGTCCCCGTTTCCATTGTGACAGGGCTTCAACACACCAATGTGAGGAGCACACAGCTATTGAGTCCATAAGTAGCTCTTAGAGATTTTATGTGTACTCCAAAGATTCCTACTTCTTTTAAAATAGTTTTTCTGAGATTTTTCATGTATAATATTTTACTTTTCTTTGTTTGCATTTTGGTTTTTTTTTGTCAATTTGTCAAAATATAAGTGAAATAAATGAAATTTAGATTTTGTGATTGCCTTTTTAGTTCAAGTCAGTTGTTACAAGGGTAGGTTTTTTTTTTCAATTGAACAATTTCTGAGATCCTTGAGATCTTACCAATAATTACTCTTCTCATCCATAAGAAGACAGAAATATTCAGCACATGGTTTTCTTTCTCATTTAAAATCAATCAGAATATGTCACTTTGTAGCTTTCTGTGGTCAATCAAAATGTGGTGCCCAGTTCTTCTAAATGAAAATTTCTGAAAATCATTCTTCAGAAATGCCTTTCAAATTTTTAAATGATGGAAACATTGGCAGCAAAAATAAATTCTTTAGGTGTTTTGTAGGGGCTAAAAAAATTAGGGAATGCTTTTTATTTTCATTCTCTTCAAGGGCTGCTTTTATTTTGATTTTCAAATACCATATTGGAAAACATTTTACTGTGAGTATAATTTTAAAAACACTTTGAACCTTGACAATGTCTGTCCTGGGCAGCCTCATATCAAGCTGGCAAAATGGATCCTGGAAAAAGAAAGAAGCATTTTTGTTTTCAGAATGCTTTATATGCAATTCCCCAGAAACAGCTCAAAAAGATAGAATACTTTTCTTTTAAAAGGTTGCTGGTTTAGCACTTCCCAACTTATAAAGGTTGGAATTTCCCACTGGCTCAGTGGAGAGATTTGTATCTGTTATTTGAGATTCACTTAATAGTGCATTTGTGTTTTAGATGAAGTGTGAGTCCCACTAGGCAAGTAAGATTGTTCTTAAAAATTGGCATTCCTCTCCCTCCCCCCATGTATACTCAGATCTAAAGCAGAGTGTTGTAAATGTTATTCGTCAGCTGGACATGATATCCCACCCTAAAACAGCAGCGCGACTGCTCTTCTCTTTGTTGAGGACATCGCTGGGTGAACAGCAAGTGGACCTAAGAAGGCTGGTGATTTCAGTGCCTTAAATGAAGCTTCCACTTTACATACTCCTACCCCATATCACCCTGTGTTGATGTAGATGGAAATAAGGGTGAAGAAGGTGGTAGCATATGGAAAAGTACCCTGCACATTTATGCCAAGCTTTGCCAATGATTCGCCTAATGATCTGTGATCACAGTGTATTTCTCCCTGTTATTTTCACTTTTGCCGTGGTGTTCAACTCACTCTGTCTTATTTTGTTTTCCTCAACTGTCTTCTCTACTCCTTAAAGACAAGGGTTTCTTTAAGGAGCCACCCTTGTCTTGTGCAGTTGATGGTTACTTACAAGTGTGCCAGATAGATAGTTGTAGATGCTGAATATATTTGAATTGGAAAAAAAAGCACACTTAGGGGAAGGAAAGAGCATTACTTATTGTATAGTATGCCAAGCATGACATACATTTATTTTCCCTGTTAAGCTTCACCCTAGACTCATGGAAAATACAAAATTACTCATACATTGCCCCAAATAGAGAAATTGAGTTTAAATAGTAAAGTATCTTTTATCAATAGAGTCAGTTGGATTCAGAGTTCTAAACCTAATCTGTCTGGTCCAAACCTGACCTAATGAGGCTGAGTTATATCTGTGATTAGAACCGGAGTTCTAGATTCAGTGCTTATGAAATCAGCCAGACAGGGGAAGAGGCTGAGGAAGGTGTGGAGGAAAGCCTCTGCTTATGGATCTTGTTCAAAGTGGATAGCCTCGCAGTTCTAGTCAGCTGCTACTGTAGTTTTCTGAAAATGAGACACCAATGAATGACTCAAGTTTATTATTTATAACAGAGTAGTACTCCGTTGTGTATACATACCACATTTCTTTATGAATTCATCTATTGATGGACATATAGGCTGCTTCCAAGATTTAGCTGGTGTGAGTTGTGTTGCTAGAGACATAGATGCACATATAGCATTGTAATATGATGTCTTCAACTGTTTGGGGAATATACCTAGAAAGGCAATAGCTGAATCAAATGGCTTGAGACCATAATATAAAGTAAAATATCAGACACACAACCTTACCTATCACTTGATTTCTCTTACATGAGAAACACAAAATGTAAATAAATTAAAGACCAAAATAATAGTAGGAATCCCAAAGATAAACTTTTGAAAAAGGGCAAGGGACTAGGAGATAAAGGGAAGAAGGGAGGGAGAAAGAGCTTTAAAAAAAGAATCAAAAAGTGTTATGTATATGTATCAACTCCCCATGATAAATGAAATCATTGTATACTACAAACATGTACCAATAAAAAATAAAATATGAAAAAAGAATCCATAACTCAAGGGCTTTACCTTTATTTTATCTTTGCAGATTGTTTCTTTTTAAATATTTAGATCTTTGACACATTTTGATTTTAGTTCAGTACATGATATAATATATAGGTCAAAACTCAATCTTCTACACATGGATAGCCAATTTTTCCTAGCACTGTTTGTTAGAGAAGCTATCTTTTCCTTTAGCATATGTGTTTGTCCCCTTTTCCAAAGATCAGATAGCCAATGTACTTGGATTTGTAAATACATCCTCTGTTCTATTCCAGGGATCTACACATCTCTTTTTGTGAGAGTAACACGTGATTTTATCACTGCACCTTTGTAATATAACTTGAAGTTATATTATAGGACTGTGATGCTTCCTGTTCATTTTTTGTTGTTTTTGCTGTCCAGAATGGCTTTTGATATCTTGGGGATTTTATGATTAATTTTTCTAGTTCTGTGAAGAGTGCTATTGATATTTGATTGGGATTGCATTAAGCCTGTATATTTAGAAGTACGGCCATTTTGACAATATTGGTTATACCTCACCAGGGACAGGGGATATCTTTTCAATTGCTGATGTGCTCTCTGTTTTCCTTTTTCAGAGTACTGGAGTTTTCTTTACAGAGGTCTTTCACTTCTGCAGATAGGTTAATTCCTAACTAATTTTTCTTGATGCTACTATGAACGGTATTGTTTTCCTAATTTCTCGCTTGGTGGGTTCATTATTGATGTATGGGAATGCTGTTGAGTTTTGTGTGGTGATTTTTGTATCCTTGTACATTGCTGAATTTAGTTATTAATTATGAGAGTCTTTGTAGAATTTTTTTGTGTCTTCTATGTAGAGGATCATGTCATCTGAAAATAATAATTTAACTTCTTTTATTATACATATTTCTCTTATTTCTTTCTCCTGGATGATTGCTCTGGCTAATGTTTTGAGTACTATACTGGGCAGGAATGATGACAGTGGACATCCTTATCTTACTCTTAATTTTAGAAGGAAAGCTTTTCTCTTTTTCCCATTTAGTATGATGTTGGTTATTGGTTTGTCATAAATGATTTTTATCAAATTGAGATAAGGTCTTTCCATAATTTTCTTCAAGATTTTTTAACCATGAATGAATGTTAGATTTTTCTCAAGGTTTTTTCTGCATCTATTGCGACTATCCTGTGCTTTTTGTCCTTGTTTCTGTTTATGTGATATATTACATGTATTGATGGGAATATGTTGAACCATCTTTGACTCTCTGGCGTGAAGCCTGCTTGGTCATTATTACGGTTTGTGTCTGCATGTCCCCCAGAGCCTCAGACAGTCATGGGTGGCAGGCTTTTTGAAGACAGCTTGTTAAATTTGGACCTGTTGTTTTCATGCCCTCACCTCAGGAAACAGAGTTTCAGCATTTCCAAATCTATGCATTAGGGGACCAGGGCCCTTATTTTGTAATCAACCTCAGCCTGTGCAAGAGGAGGACTTGGGGATAGTATGACTGCTACACACACCCCAGGTTGGGTAGCCTGTGTATAACATAAGGGAGGAAAAGAGGCTTGCGCTCCCCCACTTTTTTGCTCTTGTTGCTTTTGCAGTCTTCTGCTGCCTTGAACTGTTGCCCTTCTGCTATACCACCCAGCTTTGAACCAGCTGATTATGGACTGAAACCTCCACAAACTGTGAGCTAAATAAACCTTTCCTTCCTTAATTTTGGGTGGTATTTTGTCTCAGCAATAAGAGAAAAGTCATTTGATGTATAATATTTTTGAGATTTTCTGTGTTCTACTTTTAAGTATCTTTTTAGCATTTTTATGTCTATGTTCATTAAAGAAATTGACCTACAGTTCTCTTTTTTTGTTTGTTTCTTGTCTGGTTTTGAAACCAGGGTAACTATAACTTCCAGGAATGACTTTGGTAGTACATATTCCCTATCACTTTCACTGGAGAATTTGAAGAATATTGGCATTATATTTTCCCTGAAATTTTTGTAGAATTCAACAATGAATCCATTCGGTTCTGGGATTTTCTTAGTTGGTTGGTATTTTTTACTGCTTCAATTTCATTGTATTATTCAGGGGTTTTATATTCTTGGTTCAGTGTTCTTAATTCATATATGTTTAAAAATCTTAAAATTTTCTTTTGAATTCTCCAATTGTTTAACTGCAGCTGCTCAAAGTAGTAACAAATCCTGTTATGTATTTCAGTGATGTCTGTTGTGATTTCACCTTTTTATTTCAAATTGCATTTTTTATAAGATTGTCTAGGAATTTGTCTATTTTATTCCTTCTTTTGAAGATCCAGATCTTCAATTTATTGATTTTTAGTTTCAATTTCATTAATTTCTTTGATCTTTATAATCTCCTTCCTTGTACTAGCTTTAGATCTGAGTTGTTCTTGTTTTTCTAAGACCATCAAGTGTATGATTAGCTTATTATTTGTTTATTTGGGTTCACATTCACAGGTGTAAGCTTCCTTCTTAGGACTGTTATGTTTCATAGGTTCTAGTATGTAGTACTGGCATTATCATTTGGTTTTAGGAACTTCCTAAATTTTTCTTTGGTTTCTTCTATAATTCAATGATTATTCAAGAGTGTATTGTTCAGTTTCCATGTGCTTGCATGGCTTCTATGGTTTCTTTTGTCATTCATTTCTAATTTTACTCTGATGTGACCTGATAATATGCATGTAAAATTGCATTTTTTTGTATTTACTTAAGAATGCATTATGGACTAGTATGTGGTTTGTTTTGAAGAAATTTTCATGTGCTGCTGAGAAGAATGTGTATTGTGTTATTATTGGGCAGAACACTGTATACATACCCAATGAGTCAATTTGTTTAAAGGTTTGGTTCAAGTGATGTTTCTTTGTTGATTCTCATTTAGTTGATGTGTGTATTTGAGGTAGTGGGTTATTGAGGTTTCCTAATGTAACTGTCTTGATGTTTATTTAATCTGTTACATCCAGTAGTATTTGTTTTATGAAGTTGGCTGGTCTGATGTTATAGGTGTTATCTCTTCCAGTTGAGTTGCTCTCTTAACAAATATGGAGGATTTTTTTTCTTTTTTCTTTTTCTTTTCTGATCAGTTTTGGCTTGAGGTGCACTTTTTCTGAAAATGGGATAGCTACTCATACTTGTCTTCTGGTTTCTGTTGTATACAATAGTGTTTTCTGTGTTTTGATTTACTGTATGATTTTCTTTGGATCAAATATGGTTCTTGTATGTAGTATACAGCTGTTTTTTCTTTTCTTTTTATATTTATGTATTTACTTTTATTTTAAAGAAAATAAAACAACAATAAAATGAAACATTAATAAGACAGTAGGAAATCTACAATAGTTACTATATTGCATATTGTTATCCTCTAAATTGTTGCTCAGACCATCAGCTTTAGGATGGCTCACAGGCAGGGGCTTAGCTTCCTTCCCGATTCTCGCTGGGCTGTGCTTTGGCCAGTTCATGGGCAGGGGCTTAGCTGCCTTCATCGCTCTCTGGTCCACACTCTGGCACTCTCACTGGTGATGGCTAGCTGCCTTTCTGGGTCTGCTTGGTCCATGCTCCCTGGTTTTTGTTTCTTTATTTGTTCTACCACTTATGTCTTGTGACTGGAGAATTTACATTGAATTTTATTACTTACCAGTATTGATTTACTCTCATTATTGCATTATTTTCCTGTTGCTCATTATCAGTTTCCCCTTTCTACTTAATTATTCACTCTATCTCTTATATTCATTCTATTCGACTCTTTGACCTTGTCAGTTTCATTGTCTCTTTCAAAGAAATCCTTGAGAATTTTTTTGAAGTGCTGGTTCATGAATTTCTTAAGTTGCTCTTTGTCTTGGAAGTCATTTCTACATCAGTTTTGAAAGACAATTTTGCATGATATATAAATCTGGGTTGGAAATTTTATTCCTTTCGGGTTTTAAATACTTCACTCTGGGCTCTGCTGGCCTTTAAGGTTTGTGTTAAGAAGTCTGTTGTAATTCTAATGGGATTACCTTTATTAGTGATTTGCTGTTTTTCTCTAACAGGTTTTAAGACTTCTGGGATGAACTTTTTCTGATTATTGCTATTCAGAGTTTTATATGCCTCATTTATCTGTATGTTAAATTCCTTCTCCATATTTGGAAAGTTTTCTGCTATTATTTTTATAAAGAGTTTTTTTTAAAGTGCCATTAGTGATTTCCTGATTTTTAACTAATTCCAATTAATTTTCTATTTCTATTTGTACTCTGTCCTCACATTGGTCAGTCCTTCTGCTGATATTTTCAATATAATTTTAAATTTTGATTTTTCTTTGGTACTTTTGGATGAACTCTAATTCTCTCTCTCTCTCTCTTTTTTATTTTTTGAGATAGGGTTTTACCACATAGTTCAATGTGGCCTTGTATTCACTATGTAGCCCAGGCTGGCCTCAAACTCACAGTGATTCTCTTGCCTTAGCCTCCAAAAGCTGGGATTACATGGCATATGCCAATGTCTAATTGTACTCTACTTCTTTGACAAACTGTCCATTCATGTTTTGTATCATTTTATTTAGCTCAGTTACCTTTTTTATTAATGTTTTCTGAATTCTTGTTGATCGTTTTATTAAGTCCACTATCTATCTAGTTATATCTTCTTTGAGCTTATCAAGAACCTTATTGAACTTTTATCTCCTCTTTTAACATTTTTGAATAATTCAGATGTGTGCCTTTTGATTTATTCTCCTTTGATAACACATGGATCATTTTGGGGTGAGTTGGGAATTTCTGAGTCATTTCATTGGCTTATCTTTTCTTGTTTCTGGTGTGTGTGTGTGTGTGTGTGTGTGTATGTGCATTTGCTCTGTGGTTGAATGTAGTGGAAAGACTTTATTGCTATTGTGACAGTTTCTTTAGTTACTGTCTGCTTTGCAGTGATGCACTCTAGGTGTAGCTAATTATAGACCTTTACCTTTATCACAAGATCCAACCTCCTCTGTTAACTTGGGAGAGAAGAATGCCATGTAATTGGCCCCACACTCAGTTCTCAGTTCTCCAGGAATGAACCACAGTACTGTTAATGATGCAAAGGTAATCTGGATTTTGGCATAAGAGAAAACTAATTTCTAGCAACAAGTATGCCACCTTGACAGTAGTAACAAAATCAGCAGCAATAATAACATCAAAGTCAAGCTGGATATTGGCATATTATAGGAACCATTAATGTAGCACAGTTAGCCATAGAAAAGAGATATACAAATATAGTATAAACAGTAAGGCAAACAAAATATTGACGTACAATAAGTGTCTACCAAGTGCAATGCCTGTACTTCAACCAACAATACAGAAGAACTCAACATCAATAGCAGAGTTAACTATCTAAAGATTGATAAAATTTAATAATTATATTAGTAAAGACAGAAAGGTAGGCAACAGAAGGAAATAAAATTTGAAAAATTGCAATGGAAGATGAGGAGGAGAGAAAAGATAGTGGATTCTATTGAGGAGTAAACAGAAATTAATAAAAGTAGATAAAAGTAACAGAGAAGAAAAACAAAAATGAAGAAAAAATTAAAAAAAGAATAACAGAAAATTAAAAGAGAAAAGGGGAAAAAGAATCCAAATTCCTTGAAACTAATTTAAAATAAAAAGGAAATGAGCCAAAATATTTCTCTGAATATTTGAGTAAATGGTTTCTTCTGGAGCTTGCAATTTTGAAATCCAGAAAGTCAGGGTTTTCTTGACCTTGCTTTATAGACTGTGCTTGTGAGTTGCCTCTCCTCCTAGCCTAGAGGGCCCTCTATTCACAGGCCCCAGGGTGTGGCAATTGTCCAAGTTGATATGCCTCCTTACTCACATTGGTAGGTGAAGAGAACAGACCACTGGTCTCTATGCTGGATGTGGGCAGCCGGACAGGATCGCAAACAGGGCTGGACTTAACTGCCAGCACTTTCAGTCCTTTCCACCGTTGAAAGCCATACATGCCAAGCATGACTTTTCACCACAGACAGTGGGTACCTGTATCTTTTCTTGCTGAGTTAAACTTCTCAGGGGGTCAATGTTTTACCTGTACCCTCTCCACAACTCTTGTGGCCGTAACCTACCCAGTCACTGTGATAGGGTAACACCAGTGAAGTTGTTCTGTGGTTCAATGTTAAGCAAGTAGCTTCTTCCTCAAATGGCCCCTGCTTAAACTCTCAAATATGGCAGGAACTGTTTTGGATTCCCTTCCCAACTCTAGCTTGCATTGTGAGAGGAGTTAGTTTTGGAGTAAAGAACTGTATTGTTTTTGGAGTTTGCAATGACCATGGGGTTTCTTGGTGCTAGCCTTGCTGTCATGGTCCTATTGTTTCCCCCTGGAGCTCCCAAGCTTCTGGACTTAACCTGTGTTCATGGTGACAAGTCCTTTCCCTGAAAGCTGGGGTGAGCTTTCTAGATGATTTTGTTCTTTTTGCTGTGCTGTGCTCCATGTCTCCATCTCCTCTGTGGTTGCTGCTTTTCCTATCTGTTCTCTCCCAATTTCCAGAGTGTTGCTTTTTTTTTTTTTTTCCATTAACAAGTTTTGTTTTCCAAGTATCTTGAATCTGGGTCCTGGAGAGGCTATATTTTGCTGCTGATTGCTGCTCTCTCATTTTTTTCTCCCTCAGTGTCTGTATTGTTATGGTTTTATAAGCACAATTCACACTGAAGCCTCAAATTGTCCTATGACTATGTTTACTTCTTTGGACTCTTTCCCTCTTCCTCTCTAGACTCACTACTATATATTTTCTTACCATTAAAAGTATTTATTAAGTTAGCACTATATCTTCTAGCAGTTATCTTCATTACTTTTTATTATGTTCAGATGTATCAAGTAGTTTATGTTACCTTTCTGAAGACATTTCTCCTGGGATCATGTGGTCTCATTTACCCATGATCCTTCAGTCTTCCTGTGATCGTCCTTTCCTAGCATCTTAATGATTCCTGAATCCTCTCTCCTGTGTGTGATATGTCTTGTTTCTTTCACTACACCCCCTCTTTCCTGGTTTACTTCCTTGTTTAGAGGGAAACAGATCATGGATGTGCCCTATGCAAGTGTACATGGGAGAGAAATGTTTTGAGATATAGTTAGTAGGGCATATGCCTATTCCTTCACACTGCAAGAATAAATGGTTGCTGATAATTTACCTTCAGAATTTTAAAAAGATAAAATGTGTTGTTTTGGGTTGTGCAGTTGATAAGATGTCTCTATCCACTCTGATTCCTGACATTTTTGAATGTCTTCTCTATTTTTAACCCCTTGGAAACTTGTAAAATAGTTTCTTCTTAATGTTTTGAAGTTTTACACCAGTGTGCTTTGTTTTACATTTATTTTCATCAGCTTTGCTGGTTACTTAATGTTCTTTTAAATTTGGGAACTTGTATTTTTCAGTTCTGGGAATTATCTTGAGCAATAATAAACCATTATTTGGATGAATTATTCATCTCCATTTCCTTCACTGTCTAATTTATCTTATTCAAATGTTACACCTCCAGAGTTATTCCTCTAATTTCTTATCTTTGTTCTCCTAGTTTCACTTTTTATATTTTTTTGTTCTTTTGTTCCTTTTCTTGAAATTTATCTCAGCTCCATGTAAAAGGGATTTAATGAGAACAGATTTTGATATGTTGACTTAGGGAAGGTTACAATTATTTTTCTGATTAGTCCCTTTTTGAGATATGATTTATACCATATATTTTACCTTTTTATACATGCATCAATGATTTTTTTAGTCACAAAATTCTGCACCATCACCACTGTTTCACTCCCAAATATTTTTATCTCCCTCATAACAAAACTCATATTCGCTAGCAACCATGCCCCATCCTGTCCTTCTCTCTCCTTTAACCAGTTATCTACTTTCTATTTCTATAGATTTCCCTATTGCATACATTTCATATAAATTGAACAATACAATGTATGATTGTCTCGACTAGTTTTTCAATTTAGTCTTATGTTCTTAAGGTTCTTTTATTTTATAGCATGTATCAGCATTTAATTTCTATTTGTGAAGAATATTTCATTTGTATTGATATATTATGTATAATGTGTTTACCCATTTATTAATAGAGGTTTAGATTATTTATACTTTTTGACTGTTATAAATAATGCTGGTATAAAAATTCATGCAAAAGTTTTTGTGTGGCTATCATTTCTCTTAGGGTTGAGTAGAACCTGATTCTGATTCTTTCTGTTTCTTGCATAAATGAGGCTAGAACCTCTAGAACAATATAGAAGATCAAAGAGTGGATGTTACTGTCACACTTCTGATTATCAGAAAAAAAGTGATGTCTTTGACCATTAAATATGCAACATTTATTTCAATATCCAAAATCAATGTAATAGAACATAGAATAAATTATGCAAGTGACATGACCATCTTTAAAAGACACAGAAAAGCATTTGACAAAATCTTCTACTCTTTCATGAAGAAAATATATAGCATTCCATGGGTAAAATAAAATGTCATTCTAATAAAGGATATCTTCAAAAAAATCCATCAACATCGTATACTTCTATTAGTGTATGTTTGTGGTACATGCAGTTTACAATTATGTTAGGAACTGGGTTCAGGTACATAATACAGTTTGTTTCTTTTTTAATGCTCTTCTCTCCCAACTCCTTCCCTCCTCTTCTAAATCTCTTTTCCCTATTTTCATTGCTGTTGATATTATTAATCTTGTCTCATGTTTATGATATGTCATGTTGATGTTATTAGATTCCCTTACATGGCATATCTTTATTTTGCATCTTTTGCAAACAACATATTTTTGTTAACACATAATAACACATTTTTTGCGGTTACCTTTTGTCTGGTTAGTGGCCATGTTTGTGTGTGTGTGTACTAAGAATTGAACCTTGGGATTTACAAATTCTGCCACTGAGCTACTCCCCCAGCCTATTGTTGCTTTTTGCTCTAATTTACCAATCTCTGTATTTTGAGTAGGGCACTTAAGCCACTTCTATTTAATACAATTACTGCTGTGTAGGAATCATGTCTGTAAGTTTTGTTATGACTATGTGTCTTTTGTACCTTTTTTCTTACTTTTTCATTGTTGTTTTAGCTTTTGCTTAGATATTTTTCAGTGTACTATTTGAACTTTCTAAGGCTGCCAATTTTCATAGCTGCTGCATGTATCAGGTTGCTAGTTTTTAGGCTACTGTATAGTTTACAGAGGGAGATGGGAATAGGTCATGGCAGAGAGAAATATTCAGATGTTTTTCTTCTATAAAAACTTCTTAGATTATTTTATTCTGTTCTTAATATCCGGAGTTCTGAATACACTGATTTTGATGGTTTTTTTCTTGTTTGGATATTCAGATATTCTTTGTCCAGTGTTCTTTAAATGTGCTTGGAGATTTCTTGAAGTCTAACTTTTATCCTTTCTTTAGAACATGTTTTTTCTCTGAGTGTTACTTTTTGAAAAATTAATTTATGTGCTTGATTACTATAAATACTAGGCAGGTTATTTTATCTCTCCTAAAAGTTAAAATAGTCCCTTTGTGATCCTCAGTTTTTGAGTTGTCTTATCCTCCTCATTTTGTCATTCTTCTATGTTAGAACTTTCTTCATACAAGAGTCAGTTATAATGGAACAATTTATTTAATTTGTATTATATGATGCTCTTCTTGGTGGTTTACATGTTAGCTTATTTAATATTCACATTAACTCTTGGAGGTCAAGGCTATCATCTCAACTCTACAGATGCAGAAACTGAAATATAAATAAATTGAATAATTTACCTAAAGACATCTAGCATGAAGTTGCAGAGTTGGAATTTAGGTCCATTCAGTGTAGGAATTTAAGTCTAATCTGACACCTACTTCTTTTTTCCATATCAACTCATCCTTGTGTCATCTGTTAATATTTACCAGAAGCTTGAAATACTTTGAAAATATGAATGTATCTTGTGGATTGTTGGGGTGTCTAATACTATCTATGGGATATATTGAGTGCCTTTTGGCTTTTCTTATTTCTACTTTAGAATGTAGCCTTTTCCTATCTATTGGTCAGTATCACTAGATATCATTAATTCCATCAGCTATCTTTCAAAATTTCATTTCTGTTTCTATTCTTATTTTTTTTAACATTTGCAAGTTTATGCCTTAGGGAAAAAGATTTATTATCATTTTAGTAGGGCTTTGGGAAGAACCATAATTAAATGCATGTTTTTAATACACTGTCCTTTTTATTATTTTAAGCATACTTTTAAAAAGTTATCTCTGGCTGTTATGTTATCAAAAGGTCTTGGGGATTCTATTCCTCTGCTTATTTTATCTGCTGATTTATCATGAATACTAGATTTTCCATTTGAGTTCTGTAATTTTATTTTGCATGTGTATCCTCAGAGGGGCTTCATCCATAGGATTCCTGTGTGGTTTGGGCTGAATCTTTATCTAGATAAGTTTCTCATTTTCTCTAGCCAGGTGTTGCAGGACCACTTTTTATGCTAATTTCTTGCCTTAGGAATATAGGACCCTACAAGGACAGTGAACAATAAAACCCAAAGTCATAGGGAGATAGGTTTCTTGTTCAGAATATTTAGGAAAATCTCTCTTCTACTCAAACACCTGCAATGTGAAACTGGACCGGCCTTCTTGTTGCCTCCCCGTACCAGTGAGCATATAAAACACCATTTCGGTTAGGTTGCAGCCTTTCGAGTGTCCTGAATTAAGAGTGAGAACTCTTTCAACTCTCTGCTGCATATAGGTCCAAGTTGTTACCACCTACATGAGCTGCTATTGAAATGGAAGTCCTTGTGCTGACTGAGACTAGACGATTCCCTTTCTTACTCACCAAATGAGAACAATGTAACATCTCGTGAGTGTCCTTCCATCCTTATTTTTTAATCTTACTGATTTCCACTTCGTTATGTAAACTCAGATATGCGTTTAAAACACTGCCTGTGCCACTGTAATCAGAATATCTGTTTTGTAACAGGAGTCTTTTTTTTAATGTGATGTGATATTGTTGCCTAAACTGTTAACTTTCTTTTTTGAATTATTTCATGTATCTTCAATAGATGTTATCCTTACATTGAAAGTATGTGAAATTGTTTTCATGACATAGGTGCTAAGTCATGAAAACTTGTGTTTTTACACCAGCCTAACAGGATTTTTGACCTGGTTGGTAAAATTAGTGATAGTTTTTCTGTATCCTGTGCAAACCATAGCTAAATGGACTGTGGTATACCATTCTGAATACTGCATTTTCTAGATTATTGATAGACTTGTGGCATGTTATGACTTGGATGGATAGGATGTTGAAACATCAGGATCTCATGTCCTCAGAGGAGTGGTTGGAAAAGGGAGATCTACTATAGAGAAGAGAAAACGTGATGCTATAGAAGCCCAGTTAGATTTATGCTCTGTGTCTTCAGAGGGCTTCACAACAGACAAATTATAGACGGAGATCATTTTGGACTTGATGTGAGGAAATCTTGTTGCTAAGTAGGGTCATCTCTGCACATGAAACGATAACTCCACCTTGTGGATAGGCAAGGACTTGGTCCTTTTCTCATCACTGAGAGGGATCAGACATAAACTCACAGTATCTGATCAATAATTGTCAGGACCTGATACTCTGCAGTCAGATTATTTGACTTAAAATCCCGTTTTTATCATTTTCTAAAATTGTAACCATGGGCAAGCTATATAAACTTCCCAAGTCTCTGCCTTTTTGATAAAATTAGACATTAAAAGGCACTGTACTATAGGGTTATTGTAAAATTCAAATGCACTAATACCTGAAAACTTGTTAGACTGGTGTATGGCATGTGATATGGTATGATAAACCTTTACCAATATCATTATTAGCATCTATCAAGGATATTACAGTGTCCAGAATAAAAATTCCTAGAACACTAGAGTTGGCAGTTGCTCTATTAATTTCCCATACCTGCTATATAAGAAATCACCACAAACTTAGTGGTTTAAATCAAAAGGAATATGGCCGGCGATTTAGCTCAGTGGCATAAGCACCTGTCTGGCAAGCACAAGTTCATGGGATCAATCCCTGGTAATAAAAAGGAATGTATTTTCTCAGGTTTGGAGTCTGGAAACTGAGAGCAGTTTCAGTGGATCAGAATGAACATGCTAGTAGGTCTGCTGTTTTGTCTGAAGGCTCTGGGTCTTCTCTTCCTACAGATGTGTTTGTAGGCACATCTTCCCCTCTCTCTCTTATAAGGGTATTTATAATTTTATTTGGTGCCCACTTTGATAATCCAAAGTCATGTCCTGCAATAATGGATACATTGTGTCCATTTGAGAAATTTAGCAGTTTAAGTGACTCAGCAGGGGGCCAGGGTCCTTACTTTGTAAACATCCTCATCATGTGCAAACGGAGGGCGCTGAGATGGTGTGGGTACTACACCTGCCCTAGAGAGTCATAGTCTATTTACAGTAGAAGGGAGGAAAAGAGGCTTGCTCGTGCCTCTTTTTGGATCCTGTTGCTTTTGCTCTCTTTTGCCGCCTTACACTGTTGCCCCTGTGCCATGCCATCCTGTGGTGAAGCCAGCTGATTACAGACTGAAACTTCCACAAACTGTGAGCTAAATAAACATTTGCTCCTTTAATTTTGAGTGTTGAGTATTTTGTCTCAGCAGCTAGAGAAAAATAACCCACACATCTCCCCTTCTCAATATTATTAAGTTCAGCTTATCCCAGCCCTATCCTAACTACAGGCACAGAAAATTAGGAATGAGAGTCTTTGTTTTAAAAACTAGAAAGCTATTATCAGAAGAAAGGGGATATTTGCTGGTCAGGGCACAATAACAGATGCAACATACAAAACATTGCATGTAATATACAAAGCATCACATATGCTACGTGTAATCATCGTTTCAACTCTAAATTTTGCCTGAGGCTGATGGAATCAATCCCATTGCTTGATAGTCATGTGTCAGGCTCCGGGCGCATTTGTGTTTGTTTATAGGGTAGATAAAATTTGCCAGATGGGAAAAATCCATTGGTGCTGCCCAGCCAGTAAGCTGGCCTGGTGGAAGTGATCAGAGGATGTGGGTAAATTAATCTTTGAACAAATGAATTAAATATGCACAGTAAATGGTTTAGTGCACAGTAGGAGAGGGCTGCCGGATCGTTGGGGAAGAAAGCAGAGCCAGCTGACAGCCAGGCTCATGCGGCCACTCCTACAGTTGGGTCTGAGAGGTGGCCATAGCCAGGAGGCTAGAAGAGTGCTTTGTAGCACAGCGCTCGCCTGAGTGTGCAATATGTTAACTACAGCTGGGTCTGGCATGTTCAACCCTGACTAATGGGAGGAGAGAGGAGGGGGTTCAAGCGCTGAATAAATAAATTACTTAATTACATATTATTGGAGAGAAGAACAGATGGTCAGCTTAGCCCTTAGCCTTCGGCTTCTGAATGGAGAGGAGGTCTTCAGAGACTGCAGCAGTTTGGGCTCCTGGTTCTGTTTATCTGCTGGCTCTGTCTGAGGTCTGTGGTGTTCAGGAAGAAACAAGCCTCCTGTCCCAAAGGCTGAAATGCCCCAGGTACTCCATGCCTACTCTAAGCTAAAGTTGGGCAGGCCTAAGCTTGTCTGCATTTTCCACGTTGTTAATTTTGGCACCAGACGGAGGTGGAAATGGATTTTGTTTCCTGTAAAATGGTTGAAAAGTGATTTTTCAGTTGAGGATCTAATCAAATGTGAAAGGGGTAGTTGAACATTCACTTAATGCGCTCAGGAACATCTCCTATCACTGCACACCGTATGCTTATTTTTCTCGGCTTTGGCTGCCCCCATGGGGAAGCCACTCCTTTTGCTGAGTAGTGGTGGCTTTGATGTTAGAGGGATGTGGAGCTGGGGTTGTTGTTCTGCAAGCATCATGTTTATTTTCAAATGCTTTGGTTTGGCACGATGAGGTATGCAGAGCAGTGGTTCCTAAATGCTCACCTGGGGACAGCTGCCAGGTTGGCAGCCCTGGAGTCACCAGGGTATCTGTTAACATTATGTATTCCTTACTTCCAGCACAGAGATTCGGATTCAATAGGTCCTAGGTAGAATCTGGAAATTTTGTATTTTTAAAAAGCCGTGAGTGATTATGAAGGAACAAGAAACAGATGGAGAACTCCAAAGTTTTTGTTAGAGAGACTTTACTGATGACTTATTTACAAAGGTGTGTGGGCAAGTTCAAGATAAACTACTCTTAGATTAGCGAGGCACTCATAGATTAGTGAGGGCTAGCAAGGGTGAGAAACAGGTACAGGGCCGGAAATATGAGACGATAGCTGGATGTAAACTTTGGATGACTTTGAGAGGCCTGTGGTCCAGGTAAAATTCAAACTGGACAATAAGTGCCACAATCTGTCTGTCTTTTGACCTGGGATATGTGATTTTTATTAGTCAAATCCAAAGCTCCAGGGAGTCTGGTTGATATAGTCCATAAAAGTCTGACTTTTCAGACAGATGGACACACACACACACGCACACACACGCAGAGATAGAGAAGGCTTAAAAATACGGCTAAAGGAGCAAAGAAGAGACTTTCCAGGATACACTGGTAAAGACAACACTTTCTGGTTACACGCTTGTGATCTGATGTGTGGATGGTGAGCAAGCTGCTGTGTTCGGTCTGCACGTGCGCCTCTGCTGCTTTACCACAGAGAGCAACGGTGGCATCTTAATATAGCCGCTTTCCTGGGCTGTGCCTACGTCCAGCCAGTTCATATTCTGTCTCTGCAAGCACCGCTAGGAGAACAATTTGGAAGATTGCAATTGTCTGCCTGGGTGTGATCTCTATATTTAGTGACATACTGGTAGGCAAATCTATTCTTTTTCACTAATTATGGTTCTATCATCTTATATCTATGAATTTATTTATACTTTCTAGGACACTATTTATATTTGTAACCAATATGGTCCTCATGCTGGATATTCTCAACATCTCTCTTTAAAGAAACCAGATTGCTTAGGCCTTCTAGGAGATTTCATTTGGCTGTAATGCTTTGTTTTCAATTAATTCATCTATTTCTTTCAGTGTATTTATAACATACTTTTAGTGGTCATTTGTAATTATAACTCACATAGGAAGGATTGGATTAATCTTTATTTTGTAAAATTATATGTAAAGATTTGAACACATTTTAACATACTGCACTGGAAGAACCTTTATGGAAATTATCCATGGACTCACTGGGGCTTTAGCTGTAGTTCTGTTTGGGGATTTCAGCTTCCTCCCCTTGTGAAGGAGTCATTGGCCTGTAGAGAGCCCTAACATGATAGAGACCAAAAAGTTCAAGAAAGAGGTTTTTTGTATCGGCTCTTGATGAGACCATATACTCATGAAGACAGAACTCATATTTAGTCACAGATGAAGCAGCTGTAGACACCATGGCTAAACACCACCAGTGTCTGAATTTCCCTCTTACAGTATTAGCTATTTTATTTCTCTGAGCCTCAGTTTCTACTCAAAGAGGAAAGAAGGTTTGTAGTTCCTATCTCATAAATGCACTTAGAAGCGTAAATGAGAATGCAGACAAATATCTGGTGTCTGGCATGTTGTCTGTGAATATGAGGTATTGTTGCTTGTTATTGTAATTCACATGTGAGGAGACCACAAGCTAACGAAATTGTGGTTTGGGTCAGGTCACAGCATCAGGAAGTAAAAAGTATTTACCCTACATTTTCCGTTCCTATTTGAATAAAGTCCCTATTTCTTTACAGAAAGAAATCAGACTGTGGATCAGAATAGATCCCCTGATAAATGTGAAAAAACTGATGTTTGTTTTTGGCTACTCTTGATGGAGCACTTTTACTTCTTTCTGTTTTAGTTTTCTCATCTGTAAAGTGGAGAGAAAAGCGGCATCTGCTTTACGAATGTGGTAAAGACTGAGTGTGTTTATGTACATAAAGTACATAGAGGATGTGTGACCTGTAACTCACAGTGATCTCTTTGTTCTTTGCTTCAGGTTATTAATAACTTCCTTATCTCTCCCTTTATTTTAATTCTTTATATCTTCAGGGTATTTATGGAAGTGTCCTGCTGCAATTTCCTTCCCTTTTCAAAATATCCAAGCTTCTTAAGACTGGACACTTCTAGGACTTCTTGAAGACTAAGAGGCCCCACTGAGCTATTGTCCCCTGTTCTTACCCAGTGCTTCTTACTAAGCAACGTTCTTTCCCCCAGGGGCTTGGCTCTCTCTCTTTATCCCACTGAGTCTACCAGCAAGGCAGGTTGATTCAACAGCTAAAATACTTCCTGAAGTTCATCCACTGCTTCCTGCTCACTGCCGTTACCTTGATCTGGCCGTGTTTCTCTTCTTTTTGTCCTAGGGTCTTTTGCACTGCTTCCTAATTTTTCTTGGAATGCCACATTGTCATTACTCTCCCAAAACAGGTTTTCCTCATTACTTATATCTCAGCACAAAAGTAGCCTAAAATACTCCCCTGGTGAGGCCTTGCCTGCTAGGCATAGTAGCCACCTCCATCCCAATCTCTCTGAAATGTGCCATCACATTTATTTTCCTTAGGGAATTTATAAACTTTTAAAAATACTCTAGTCAATATTTAAATTTTTGATCTTCTACGATTTCCATGAGTCACGGCTCCTCTTCATTCTACCTAGGGAAAACAGTAGTGAAAAAATGTTGGTAAGTAGTAGGACAGACAGATGGATAAACAGACAAATGCACACGAAAATGTGTAATCAAATAGAACAGTTTTATTTAAATTTGTTCAGTGGAGCATAGGGAGCTTGGATAGGTTTGTGTCAGCTCAAGGAAGATGAGAAGTTATACACGAATTGTATACGCACTGTCGCTTCACTGAGGTAGGCTGGTATAGGAAGAGACGAGTAGCTTTCTTGTAAGGCAGCTTATAGCAGAAAGTGTTCAAATAAGGAAAATTAGAAAAGAAAGCTTGTTGGCAGTTAAAAGCTGAGGCTTTGGAGCCACAGAGACCCCAGTTCATGTTCTGGCCTCTCTGTGTCCTAGTTGTATAGCCACAGATCCCACTTTTTCTTTCTTTCTGTTGCTCAAGCATATAAACCTTTCTTCTGGCTTTGAAGTGTTGGGCTTGCTGTTTCTACTCCCTGCAATGCTCTTCTTCCACCTACTCCCTCCTGTGGGTGACTTTCTCTTACCCATCAGGTCTCACCTATCAATGTTCCTCCTCAGAGGCACATTCTCAGCCACTCTGCACTGCGAGCTCCTCATGTGATGTTGGGTCACCTAGCCCTGTTTATTTTCTTACAGAACTTATCACTTTCTAAAATTATGATTTATTTTCTTGCTTATCATCTATTTCACTCTAAGGAATATAGACTCTAAGGAAACATTGACCTTGTCATTATTCTTAGGTACCTAATACATAGGAAAGTATTTTATACACTGTAAGCAGTCAAATCTTTATCAATAAAAAAAGAGACAGGATTCCCCTCCAAGCCTTCAGCCCTGAAACGCAAAGCAGGCAGCCTATGGGGAGGGCATAACCTTGAGCTAAGGTGAAGATTGACACTCAGCACTCAGTGTAGACAGCATACTTTCATTATGGGACATTCTTGTTTTAGAGAATGGGAATTTTATGTTGGTCATGTCTCCCTTCAAGATAATAACATGCTTTCTAGTTGCTGACATATTTGAACACCTATTGTATTCTAGAAACTTCATGTCCAACTCTGTTCTTCCAATTGTTTGAGCAAAAACCTTGGAATCATCTTTGGTTTTGTCACAATCAATAAAATTCTGTCAGTCACTGCTACGGTCTTTACTTTCAGCAAACATCCAGGAACTGATCTCTTCTTACCATATGCCATGCAGTATTTTTGCTCCTATCTCCAGATCTCACCTTTGGGTTAATGTAGTTGTTTTTTAACTGCTCTGCTTGGCTCTTCCCATTCTTTCTTCCTTTGCTTCTTTGAAAAGCACCCACAAAAAGTCCCATAAAAATCAGATCATGTTTCCCCTCTGTTTGAAACTGATTGTAAAGCCAAAGTCACTAGCAACATTTATAAGGTTGAGAATTCTCTTTGCCTCTACTTTTTCTCTAAGTTCATATTCTTTCTGTCTTCTCTTCTTTCATTGTATTCCAGTTACAAGTTTCTGGCTTTCCAGCTTTTTAACATTCTATTCCTTTTGCCTAAAAAGCTCTTCTCCCAGTTATACATCAGGTGTACTCTTGCATTGCATTCAGGTCTTAGCTAAAATATGACCTATCAGAGAGTTCTTCCATGACCACCATATGTATGGCACACTATCAATCTCTTTTCCCTGCCTTCTGTTATATTTCCTCATCACATGCATCACTGTCTGGCATGTTTACCTCTTCTTTGCATTTTGCCCCTGGAAAGAAGGCTCACCAAAGACTGAGATGTTTACATTTACTGTCATTTTTCTGGCATCTTTTTTAGTGCCTGGCATGTAGTCATTGCTCATCATAAATTGATTGAATGAATGGTAATGAATGAGTCAATTGTTCTCGGAAGGTGTATTGTCTAGTGGCTTAGCAAAAGTAACTCAGAAATATTCCAGTTTTTAAAAGGTTTTTATTTCTTATTTTGGGTGCTGGGATGTGGGAATCCAACCCAGGGCCTTACATATCCTGGACAATTGTTCTACCACTACACCATCAGTCCGAGGCATTTTCTATTTTAAGTCTTTAATATATTGTTAACCATTTTTTCAGCCTTATTTGCAATGAAGGACATTATGGTATACAGCCACCAAAAGGGACACATATATCAATCATACTCAGATACAATCATAGCCATACCCATATCTAACATATTTTATATATGAATGTGTATGGACCTACATGTATGAATGTATGAATGTATGAATGTATGTCAGTAATATCAGAATGTGTGTGTGTGTGTGTGTGTGTGTGTGCATTAAGTGTTTTTGGCTTAGGAAGAAGATATCTTCCTATTAGTGTGTCACTTGAAAACCTCCATCCTCTGCCCTTAGAGATGGGGCCTGAAGCAGAAGACGGAAGAAGGGCATAATAAGGACCTGCATGCTGATGAAGAGATTTGGCTGCGGAGGTGGAGGGAAATTATTAGAAGACTGCCCAGTGTCTCTCCTGGTCTTTGTGAAGGCTTGGAGTTGCTAACTGCCAGTGTACTGTTTCACCAAACCTAACGAACTGCAGTGGGAGTTTACTACTCACTTCTACCTTGGACGGCAGTAGCAGCAGTAAACCCAAGTGGTCAACATTTATGGTACCCCTGACTCTCCCTTTGAAATACATTATTTTTTTGAATTTAGTTTTGCCTGAAAAAAAAATCTACATCCAATTTGAATAACATTGAATATGTTTCAGGGCTGAAGCAGCATGTCTTCCATCTGAAGCAAAATGGAGATGAATTTCAATTAGATGTTCCCATTATAATCTGTCTCCACCTGTAGTTTTCATCAAAATTGCTGGGAAGTGTGATATAATGTATGATCAGGATTTGCCCACTGGCAGCAGTGTACCATTATCTTAGGAAAAAAGCACAAAATAATTAGTCTGATGCATATAGATAGCAGCTTCTCACAGCAAATGACTTTAATTGTGGTGAGTAATATATATGGAGTTTGAAACCTTACATATTTCCTTCCCAAGAAGATATCAATTACTAATTCAGTTGACAAAGTAACAATGTTTCAGGAGATTTAGTGAAAACTGAACGTCATAGTCAATAGCCACTGTAAAATGTCCATTTTATGGCCTTATTTTTTGCCTGAGCTTAATTTATGATAATTTGGTGGTTACATATAGCCTGGGAAGATGCTGTTGGCTTGAGAGTTAGTACTTGAGTATTGTGTAAATCATGGCTGAGTGTGTTGGCTTCTTCTAATGCTCTTCTTTCTCCTACAATTGGAGTTCTTTTCATCTTGTCATTTTTCAGGCCTTTGTAATTCATAGGACTCTGAGGGCTCAATATTTAGGAGGTCATTGTCTTCATAAGATGGCTCCTTCCAAATTCTGGCTAGAGTGTTTCTACCTAGTTTCAGAGGAAGGGAACTCAGCACATCTTTCTGCGGAAGAGAGAGGATAACTAGGTTTATGTGTATCAGCTCATTTTGGGTGGTTTTCTGGAAAATACAGTCCTGTTTGCTTTTCCTTCTAAACTATGTGCTAATATAAAAGGTGGAGTTTATAAGTATATATCTGACCTATTTCTTTTCATAACAAGTTTATAGCAGTTGCATTTTGATTAATTTGAAATGTAGGGCAAGTTAGGCTGTGTATTCACTGGAAATTGGTCTGGGAATCTAAAGAAAATGGATCTAGTAACTACAATGTAAGATTCAGTTTATGTGACTGATCTTCAAAAAAATAATGTCATCTGCCTCCAAAGTAATGAAATAATTGCCTACCTTCCATTGTTCTTAATATGTATTTGTAAAGATTTTGAATTTTTAGTATTGATTAATGACTTTCAGAAGTGATTAAAAACTAAGTAAATGCCACATGTCTAATTGTGTATAACCTTGTTAAAAATGTGGGAAAGTAGTTTTAAAATTTAAATACTTTCCTAAACTCTCTAAATCATAATACAAATGTAGCAGTTTATTCATTATGGAAAACAATTATATTTTTATAATTTAATTATACAAATGTTTCCTTTGGTGATCTCGTAACAGCTAACAGACAAACATGCGTAGTAAAATGCTTTTATGTGTGTTATCACTTTTAAATTATGTATAAATCCCATATTGTAGGCATTTATTATCCTCTTTTCATGCAGATATAAATTTAAATTTAAATGACATTAAAGTTTTAATTTTTCTAATTATAAAATGATAGATATTTATCATAGAAAATTTGAAAAATGTCAAAAGTATACAGATGGCCCTAATAAGGCTGAACAAAAATGAGAAAAAGAGAAAAGATAAAATTATCAATATAAGCAATAACTTTGTGTCACTGTTGACTTCATAGGCATTGAAAGGATAGCAAAAAAGTCTTGCAAATCACTCTGCGCACATAAATTCAGCAACAGATATAATGTACTAATTTCTTGAAAAACAAAAATGACCAAAATTTACTTATGATGAAGTAGGAAACTTGAACAGCCTTATTGCTATTAAAGTATTGAGTTTATAGGTAAAAAAAATTCTGTAAATGAAATGTGTAAGTCCAGATGTTTCACTGGTGAATTTTAGTAAACATTTAAAGATTTCACATAAAATCTGCATAATTTATTCTAGAAAACTGAGCAGGAAGTAATGCTTTGCAACTCATTTTATGGAGGCAATATTATTCTGGTATAAAAATCAGACAATAACATTACAAAAAAGAAAAAATATGAAACGTTAAATTGTATTCATCATCAGTATAAAAAATCCTCCATGCAATATTTGAAAAATGAATGCAACATATAGAAAGAATAATATACTATGATCAAGTTTATTTTGTTCTGAGAATGTAAGACTTGCTTTAATATCTAAAAGTAAATTAATGCAATCCACTGAATTATCACTTATTAAGAAAATCTACATTATTATATCAATGATCCAAACCAGTTTTGCTAAAATACAAAATTCATTCATCATAATAACCCTCAAAAATAGGAATAGAGGTGAATTTCCTTAACCTAATAATTTGCATCCATATAGAAAACCCCTCAAGCCCAGATCCTATTTATATCATTTGAAATACTTGCCTACCTTACTAATGATCCTAATGTTCCTAATGATCAGAAACATGGGAAGGGAATCCTCTTTCACTACTCTTCCTCAAGATTATTCTACTGGAAGAGTGGACTGGTGCAATAATCAATAAAAAGAAACAAAGAAATGGTTTAAACAAAGAAATAAAGTATCCCTATTTGAATACAACTTGATTGTCTCCATAGAAAACTCAGATTCCAAGGCATTTACCACAAACAGCAGCAGCCATAATCACACAACCAAGAATAAACTCCTAGACCAGATAAGTAAGTTTTTCAAGACCAGAGGCTACTAGGTCAACACATGAAAGTTGACCATGTCTTAATTTAGCAATGGGCAACTAGGAATCAAAACCAAAACAAACAAACAAACGAACAAAAAAACTAGTAGCACTGAAGTATTTTCCAAATGCAACACTGAGGAAAAGATATAATAAAATATATTCAGGAACTATATTTGAAACTGCAAATGTTGTTGAAAGAAATCTACAATGATTTAAGTAAACAGAAAAACCTACTGTATTCATAGATGAGAAACTCAACATAATAAAGATTTAAATTCGTCCTAGATTTATCTCTAGATTTAAGACAGTTCCAATAAAAATCTCAGGGGACTCTGTGGATATAGGCAAATTGATTCTCAAGTTTACTTTTCATATCATATCAGGGGCACATGCTATTAATATGACTTAATGTGATTACCTACCTGATTATTTGTCAGGTTTCTCCATTAGAAAGTGACTCTTTTTCCCTCTTTTGATACTTTGGCTTTTTGGAGGGAAGTCATTACACAAGTCCAATTAAAAAAATTAAGAAATGTGCATACTAATGTGGTATCATGTAATGTTTACATGTATTGCAGGTATATATTATGTAATTTGTGTGTGTGTGTGTGTAATGTTTAAATCGGGTTAAACATATTTATCTCCTCAAAATTTATCATTTCTTTACGGTGAAAATTTTCAAAATATTTTCTTCTATTTTTTTGTCTTTATCTTTTTTTTTTGGTTCTGGGGATCAAACTCACGACCACGCACTTGAAAGTCAGGCAGTTATGCCGCTGAGCTAAATCCCCAGCCCCTGTCTTTATCTCTTAGGAGTGGAAATTTATACTCTAACTCCTTGCAGGCAGACTATGCCAAAAAAATATTTGGAGTTTTTATATATGGAAGATATCTCATTCATTTGTTTGGAAATTTTTCCTATCATTATGAACCCATGAGTATTTATTTTGTATTTTGGCTTACAGTACAGTAGTACAGCATACTACTAAATTTGCTCAATTGCTCCAATTATTTCAATTTTGAGCATTGTGAGCTCTTACTTCTCTTTCACATGCTCCCCTCACATTTTTTAGAACTAACTTTCTGCCAATACAAGATGCTTCTAGCCTGATATGTTTTCTCCTCCAGTTCTAATCACTCATTTCTCTAAGAAGCTTTGGTTCTTTTTCTTGGAGAATGGTGTGAGAAATCATGACTTTAGCACTGAGTAGCTCACTGCTACTGAGGTGTTTGAGATGCTCTTAGCTGATGGATCAAAGAATTACACGTGTGTATTCTGACTTTTGTACATACTGCTAAGTATTTCCACATGTATCCATGTTAAGCTAAACACAAACCGATACTGTGGTCTCCAGCTCTGATCCTATTACCCTATGGGTAACTTCAGCCTGTTTCCTTGCTTATCTATAAACTCATATTCGAACAAGAATGTTGACGCCCATTATATATCGTTTCCTTCCTTCTTTCCATTTCTCCTTCTGTAGCTCTCTCCCTTCCTTTCTCTCTTCCTCTCTCCTCTCCCTCTTCTTCCTCTTAGTCTTCCTTGTCCTCCTCTTCCATCTTCTTCTTTTCCCTCTTCTCCTTATTTTCCTTCTCCTCCTTCTTTGTCTTTGTCTTTCTCTATCTCTCTGTCTCTATCTCTTTCCAGTGCTGGAGACTGAACCTAGGCCTTTGACACTGTTTCATCTTTATTTTTTTAATTTTGAGATAGGGTGTCACTAAGTTGCTGTCTTCACCATCCTTCTCCATCTTGAGAAATAATACCAGACAGCCACCACATAAGGGAGGGGATATTTAATTTATCTCATGGGTTTGGGAGTTCAGTCCATGACCAGCTGGCGATAAAACAAAAATATCTCGGTGGAAGACTGTGGAAGAGTGAAGCTGTTCAGTTCATGGTTTCTGGAAAAGAGTGCAGAGCAGGGAAAGAATACCGGAGAGAAATGGGTGGAAGACTGTGCATAGTATTTGAGGTCACCCACACCTCCACGCCACACTCACGAACATGCTTTCCTAATCTGCTAGGCATTTCTTAATCCAGTGAAGTTGTCACACCAGGATTGACCTGTCACAGGTACCCTTGTGGAATTGAATTTGTGATCGTCCTGCTTCAGCCTCCCGGAGAGCTGGATGACAAAAGTTCCCCACTACACTTACCAACACCCATTTTCTTTGTTCGATTACAGTACACATGGATGGCTGATCTATTAATCCATATTCATATGGGAATCTACTTTATCAATGATAGCATAGTGCTTAAATACAATTTCTTTTAATTTTGTAGCTTTCTCTTATTTTCGTGATTATTTCAGTCAGCACTATTACCCCTCCTCCCTCCAGTTAGGTTGGCTCATACATTTACAATACACCTAGATGAGTTTGTCAGATTCATTACTGATACCTGGAGTTCCACTGTGTTTAAAATTATTAAAATTTGGATACATTAACTCTACTACAAAGGTTACTAGGTTTTGACAGACCATATACTGTATCTGTATGTGTATCTCTGAACAAATAGAGAATAATGTCAGTACCCTAAAAGGTCATCCTCTCCTTGCCAAATGTTTGGCCATCAATGATCTTTTTACTATCTTCATAGTTTCCTTGTATGCAATGCCACATGTATACAACCTTTACCTCTATATAAAATACATTTTTCCCAAATATCCATAGGTAGGCAGGCAGATAGGTAGTTCTCTCTCCTCTTTCAGAGTTTGCTCAAACGTCAGACCCTTAACGAGGCTGTCTGCCTCCTGTTTAAATGACAGTCCCATCCACATACACTTTGTTCTCTCCATTTTATCATAGCATTATTTTATTCCAACAAAATATAGTATACAAACTATGTCTATTCCTTCTTGATTATTTTTACTACTACTATCTAAATTCTATCAGTGCAAAGATGGCTTCTTTTTAAATGATGGATCCTGGTATATAGCAGATTATCAGTGAATACTTTTCAAATCATATTAAAGAATTGAAGTTTTTCCCCCATTTAATATACATTATGGTATTTGAACATCAAACACTTGTAGTTCATATGTTTTCCATCCTTAATGAGTTAGTGGTTAGTTTTAGGTATAGTTGTGTATAAATACTGTTATATTTATTTACCTAGGTTTATATTATAATAGCATGATTTTTGCAAAGAATCCTTAATTCTAAAACCTATGATTAATTTTTCTGCTTTTGTAATGTTGGCTTAAATTTCTACATTTTAATGTCTTTCCTTGTTATTCTTAATGGGGATTTACAATTCAATTAGATTGCATTGTTTTAATATTTATTTTACCAGGTTAGCCTTTAAGGCAGTACTATCAAATATGTTGGTGGAAATAGTTTGTTTTTGGAAGAAAGAGATGATATTGTAGCAGAAAATCCTGCTACAATGGTTGCCTCGGCTTTAATGGTTTAATGGTTTAGTTGTTAGTTTAGCTTCATTTAAAATACAGAATTGGGACCTAAGGAATTTAGGTAGGAGCCATCACAGGTATGAAAGTACAATGCTGTTGTCATGAAACAAATTGGGGCGGAGCACGGAAGCAGAAGACTGGCTAGTTTCATTTTTATCTACTGCTCATGTTTAAAATTGAATTTTTGTAGTGAGGTGTGGTGGTGCATGCTGATAATCCCAGCACACTGGGAGGCTGAGGCAGGAGGATAGCAAATTTGAGCCCCATCTGGGCAATTTAGTAACTTAGTGAGAACTTGTTTCTAAATTAGAAAAAAAAAAAACTGATGATATAGTTTACTGCAAAGGCACTGGGTTCAATTCCATGTACTGAAAAAAAGTTAAATTTTGTATATACTATTAATAAGGAGAAAGCGCAGAAAAAATTTGTTATTTAAAATGTTTAATGGTTGCCTTGGCTTTAATGGTTTAATGGTTTAGTTGTTAGTTGAAACTCATATTTGAAAATAGAGATGCTTCTTATTTCTGCTGTCTAAAATGAAAGAAGTTGCATAGATTTAAAATCAGTATTTGTAGTGACAGCCTTTGGGTATAAATGGTCATTTATTCTTTGAGAAATGTGTTCAGAAAGCAGGGAATGAACACTATCTTTGGAGCTACATAGTGGTTACTGGGCTTCCATGAGTGAGAAAAATGAATACAATCCTCTTTCTACTGAATGTAATCCAGCAGTAGGAGACAGATACTTGATAAAACATCTCCTGTGTCATTAAGTATAAACTATCAGAGCTTCAAAATCAGTGTGGGAGGAGCCATAGACTAGAGGGTGGGGGTGGAATAGTCTGCAGATTGTAAGTAGGCCATTTGAGGAAGCTATGTTGGAGCTGGAATCTGAATAGTTTATTTGATGAAGTGAGAGGATGTTGGGAAGAATTTCCATTTGGAGGCAAATGTGTTACAAAAAGCCCTAAGGTGAAAGGACCAGAGCATGTGGGTGGAACAGAGAAAAGCTCAATAGGACAGAAACAGAGAGAGCAAGAGACAGATGAGAAGGGCAGGGAGGCGGAGCTGGTAGATAAGAGGTAGGCAGAAGCTAGATCATGCGCCACCTTTTGGTGCCAGTGAGAATCTCAGGCTGTTTCTCACAGGTAATCTCTAACTGATTTTTGAAATCACAGAAAGTTTTTGTACAGAAGTCGTATGTTCAGAATTAGGCTTCAAATTTGTTGGTATACTGTCCAAATGTGGAAAATTACCTGGAGGCAGAAGAGCTAGAGTAGAAGCAGATAAGTTTAGAAAACCAGTTAATATAAGTTAATAATCAGGTAAGTAGTGTCTTGGACTAATGTGTTTTGGACTCAATTAGTTAGCAGGGAGGATATTTTAACAATCCAAACAAAGATGACCATGTTTTTGAGTGGTGGTGGAGGAGACGGAAAGGAATGGATATGTCCTTGATAGTTCTCATCTTTCTTCCTTTGTTTGCTGTCCTTTGGCCAGTACAAGTCATGCATGTGATCAGTACAATATATAGCCTGACTAACATCATGAGATATGCAGTTTTCAGGCATGACCCTGGTTCAGTGGATCTCGTTTTGGAGATCAAGCAGCAGTGCAATCCTAGAAAGGGCTGAGATTTTCAACAGGAACTTCCTGTTATTTTAAGAAAACATGCTACTGTTGGGCATGATGGTGCAGATAATTAGTCAAAGCTCCAAGGAAATACCAGAAGAGGACCCTTGACTGAGAAGCTGCCGCAGCGGCTGGCACCTAGCTCAGCAGCAGGAGGTAGGCAGGTGTTGGACGGGCTAGACAGATGTTCTGCAGAGCTCCTCCATCTGGATGGGAACTTTTGGTTCCACTGCTCTTTCCCAGCCTCACAGGAAGCCAGTGCCAGTGATGTGTCTTCATTAGGATGAACAGAATCTTGGGTAGAGGAAAAGCAATTAGCACTTACTGGGATCCCTGGGTGAGTGAGAACCCAAAGACTGCACTGACACTGTTCTGGGAGAGTCATGGGGCCAAAACCTGGTCACTGAGTGCTTTTCTGAAAGAGGACTTGTTGATAGCATTAAGGGAAACCGTCTAATCACATCCTGCTCCAGTAACGAGGTGCAGTATGCTAGTAATAGCCATCTTATTGAATAGTGAGTTGTGCGAAGCTCTTGCTAACCTGCTTTCCCTCCTTTTGTGTTACTTCCCAGGACAAATCTCTTCTCCCCCTTTGCACACCATCTGCAATGGCTTCCATGCTGTTCCTCCAAGACCCACACATGCTACCATGTCATATACTTCCTGTGCTGTCTGTCTTGGATTCTCTTTCTCCAGATAGGTGCATACTTGAATGGATAGGTAGGTCTCCACTAAGTTAATCTCCAAACAGAGCCCTTCCTTCATACTTTTTATTCTCAGCAACAATTTTTTATTAACTCTGTGGCCTGTGACCTAGTTTTCTTTCTCTCCATGGTTGTCTACATAGCTTCACTATAAAGTGCACGTTTATCTATCTCACCATTAAAATACAAGCACAGTGATGCAGCGTTTCCTGTAATCTCCTGTTGGGACCTCAATGTCTGGAACAGTGCTGAAGAGAATGACCAGATGGGGCTCACTTAATATGCAGAGTTCAGTCTGAGAAGTGCATATTATTATCGTCCAATTTGACATAGGAGGAAACAAACCTAAGCATTTTATGAAAAATCAAACATATCGATTTCAAAGTCTAATCTTTTTACTTCAGCTATTTTGTCTCATTTTAATGTTTGATTTTCTCTGTATCACATTAACTCTAAAGAAGGATGAGAAAACAGCATTTGCCATTAATATGTGGAACTTGAAGCTATCTTTTTCGAGAGAGAGAGAGCTAGAGAGAGAAACAGAGAGACAGAGAGAGAGCGAGAGAGATAGAGAGAGAGAGAGAAAGAGAGAGATGGGAGAGGGCATGAGAGGGGTGGGTAAGAAAGGGAAGGAAAGGGAAGGGAAGGAAAGGGAAAGAGATACAGACTATTCCTTGGGTATAAAAAATGATGGAAGGTAGGAGCGGTAGGGGTAGATAGGATGATATTTGCTTTTGTGTTCCAAGTTGCTTACACTTTGGTTATGAAAAACTTACCTGTCTTTGTCTCAAAGCAGAGATTTGACATGGTGATACCATTGAACAGTAGATGGAGACCTTTCTAAGAACAAGTGAGAGATTCTGAAAATGAATGTCTAGGAGATTCTCAGTCTTTATCCAGAGGTGTCCTAGAAGGAAAATTGCAACCCCTTAGTCTTCCAAAGATGACACTTTGGAATCTCATTGTTATCATTTTGTGCCTCCTGAAGCTGAAAATTTTGACACTGATGAGGATTTAAGCTTCTAAGAAGTAATGACCACATATTTCAGGTACCTGAAACCAGATGTGTGGTATAATGTTTCCAGTGTACAATATATTAAATGCATTTTCTGAGGTCATCACTTTAGTATATTTACTCCTCCATTGATAATTCCTGGGTTAGCCTGTGTGAAAAACTCAATGCTTTCCACAAAAAAGATCTAAACTGACTTGTTGAGAATTATTTTGATGAGAATGTTCTTGAGAGTTACTCTTTGGGTTGCTAGTTGCAGAAATATTTCCTCCTTGTGAACAAGCACATTGTCAAATTACATATGCATTCAAATAATTTGACCAGCACAAAAATTAAAACTCTAAATATGATAAATCATGTATCAGAAGTTCAATTATAATTTAGTAATCTTGGATAAACTTTCTAGAAGAATAGGGTATCACAGATAATAAATTTTTTTGTTACTGTGTGTGTATTCTTCTTGTTTTTCCCAAATTTGAAAATCCTCAGTGATATTCAAGTTCACTCTATTGCCATTAAAAACTATATATTAGACCTAATGAGATGTGATTTTAATTAAAAATCTTTGAGTTAATTGGGCAATTCATTCTAATTTTTCAGTTTTTATTGAAAGCTTGGCTTACATGCTTGTTGATTATAAGTCAAACCTAGAATTTAAAAAATTTATCTTGATAAATATTCTGTTTTAGCTAAATGGGAAAATTCTTACTGGATTAAAGTGATGGCAGTTTGAATTCCAAAGCTCTCTTATATTTTTATAGTTACTGTGTGAAGCAGTGATGTGTTTCCTTTTTTCTAACTATCAATTTTATATTTCTATGATCTTACATTTCCTTTTCAAAGTACTATCTGTAAACTTCTAATAATGTGTTAGAACCTCAACTTAAATTACAGTTCTCAGACTTGCTCACTTGATTTAAATAACTTTAAAATACTAATTTCAGTTAACTTTTCTCCCTTGTTTGAAAATGATGAAGAAAATAAGAATGAGTGTCTTAGAACAAAAATGAATGAATGTATAGTTTTCCAGAATCGTTAAGTGTGTGAATTTGTACAGGGTGCCAGCAATGTATGCATCTCCTTAAATCAGAGAGTAATCTCCGGTGATACTGACAAAGTTACACTTGCATCTAATATGATACAACTATTCTGTGTGCAACCAAAAATGCACTAATTTTTTTCTGTAAGGGGATATAAGGACCTTGGATGAGGTTTATTCTTCTTTTGATATTCTGTATTTTAGTATACTGTACTATAATATAAACTTAATAATACTTAAATCCTAGGACATAATAATGTTAATATATCTATGTTATATAATAAAGGGAAGTTACATACTACTGAGAGAAATAACAAAATAAAGACATATTCACGACATTGTAACAATTACACTCCTTGTTTCTATGACTAATCATGGGTCATAGTTGGTTTTTGTAATTACCTTCTTCCACTATATATTCGGTATTGCCTTTGCTGCCAACAAGCACCTTAGTGGGTCTTAGTTCTTTACCTGATGGGGTGACCCAAATCTTAATTCTTGAAAGTTCGGGGCCCTTAGTAGTTTTGCCTGGATGAAGATGTAATTCTCTATCAAATTAATCATAAGGCATTGTAACACCAGGTGATGCCTTCAGAGATCCCCTTGTACTCTAGACACATTTTTCCTTATTTCCCATCCTGGAATAGTAGAGCAGTTTATCCTTAGTTCTCTAAGCAAGTCGGCTGGCGAACGCTCTACCTTTGGCTCAGTGAAGGATTGTACCCTTCGCTGGGACTGCCGGGAGAGCCTACACTGGGGAGCCTTGTTCATTTTCTTACCAGGGTCTGGGGTGCTGCACTCTTCCCAGAGGTCCTTGCTAGGTTCTCGTTGTCCTCAATAAAGAATTGGACAAGAAACACATAGAGGTAGTGAGGTTTTACACTTATGAAAGGTATGAAAGTAGGAAAACAAGTGCCTTCTGCAGAAGCCAGAGGGCTGCTGAAAGAATGTGCAGTGGCTGCAAGGTTAGTGGCTCCTATCTTCCCTGTACCCCTTCTCACATCAGAGCTAGGCCATCCTATCGAAAACCTGCTTGACCTCATGCCAGAATAATGTTGTGATTAATTTTATTGGTACATTGTAAATATGCATAATGATCACATGCGCCATAGGGAATTTGTACCTGTACGTGATATATCTTGATTCTTCTTTTTTCCCTATTCTCCTTCCCACCCTTCAACCCCTCTTCCACCCCTGATTCACGAAAGCGTTATTGCCTTTTTTCTTCTACTCACTGTTTTCCTTTCCTGCCTTTTCCCCTCCCCCTCTACTGTTCCTTTTCTCATTTGAACATTTTCTTCCTGTTTTCCAGTGTCTATTCTACATTTTGGTTCTTATTTACCTTTGCAGTTTCTCATATCAGAGAACAATGCAATATTTAAGCATGTGTGTCTGATTTATTTCACTTAAGAGTATGGTCTCAAGACTCACGCTAGAATAATTGAACATAGCTTTTTCTGATCGGTCCCAGGTACACGGTTTGGGCACGTGTGTCCTGGACCTCCATGACTGATAGGTCACACTTACTTGCCTAGCCAGCTGGCCACACCCTAATCTGCTTCAACATCAGAGGGGTCCAGAAGCCTGAGTAAGGGTGGAATCGATAACTATGTGCCTACTAAGCGGCCAGACAGTGTATACTGTCGCGGGGTGAAATATGGGCCACGTGAAGGCTAGACTTACCTCTGGACAATTTTAAGTTATACCTAAGAGGAGGGCAAAAAGATTCCAATAGTGAGGATTGGTGTGTAGACTGGGATGTTGGAGAGTCAAACAAAACAGTCTTGTCTGCCATTGTACCTGTTCCCAGGTGGGTCCAGAGGGGGGAGCGGCTCTAAAACCTCACAAAAAGACCCTGGGTAGGTAACTCCCAGGCCCAGGGAGCATAACACAGCCCTGTCACTTCCTAGGGGAATGAAAATACCCTCTGCCAATGTCCTCAGATACACAACCACAAAACTCCCTGCGTGTTTCTGGGCTTCTTACTCACTTTTGGGTTGCCTGGAAGCTTTCATCTTGCTCTTTCATTTCTTGAATTCTTTCCTTTCTACCCAGTCTAGAAAGTTTCTCTATTGCATTGTTCTCTCTGCCAGAATGTTTTTACCCCTCATATTCTGGCTTGTTCTTTTTCTACTCCTTATTATTAATATAGACAATTCAAGAAAGGATGCAAGGAAAAATGTTCTTAGCAAAAAAATTGGGAGATAAATTTTGGACTTTTTTTCAGAAAGGTTTTTTCTCCTCTTTACTTTGCTAGTATCAGTGGAGTTTGAAGGGTTTTCTTGTTATGGTGGAGATGCTTGGGTAGAACCCCCATTGCACTAACAATTTTAACTCTTGGTTGCCTCCCTCATTATGCAATAGATTTCTTTCACTTTACATAGCTACACATCTCTTTCTTCTCCTTTTGTGTTTAATAATCATAAGGTTAGTTTTCCAGCCTGAGTCAGAGAAGAATTATAATAACCTAATATTAGTGCTTTACTTTTTTTCTTTCAAATTCAATCACTAGATTCAAAAGGAAGGTTAAAATGGGCAGTAACTATATTAAACTCTGTTTAAATGTACATGCAGAAAATAAAATCCTGAGTTTCTCTTCAGACAAAAAAGATAAATGAATATTCAAAGTGATTTTTAATAACTTTGGCATTTCATCTCAGAAGATAGTGGAGTGATTTTTTTTCCCCCTAGAGGGTGGATAGAGGTGTATTTTCTGTAAAGATTTTAATTGTGTAATTTGCCTTTTCTAGTAGGATGCTAGATATAATGTCTGTATATGCATTTTCATTAAACATTCTTTTCAATCAAATGGATTTAAAGATTCTTGTTTGGGTTAAGTCAGATTTGTCAGCTCTTCAATCAGTTTGTAGTACATTGTAAAAGAATATACTCAAAACAGAGCAAAGCTGTCAAGCTGTGACAACTTTGAATGAGAAAGATTTTCAAAAATTATGAGTGAGATATTTTAAATGTCTCCTTGACATCCACTGCACTATTCAAAATACTTCATCAGAGGCATGTGCTTTAGAAATGCACTTGAAAATTAATGTAAGGAGTGCAATTTGTCAGTCTTTGTCTTAGCAAAAGCAGTCCTGACAGCTAGGGAACATTTGTAGTTAAGATGGCACTGAATCCCTCCACCCAGGTGCAGCTAGGGTGAAGGAGAGATGGAGTGATCTCTTCAAGGACCAGTGAGAGGGGCCTGGAGCAAAGCAGAAACATAAGAGGCTCCGTTCCAAGTCCTGTTGATACCTGTTTGAGCCGGTGGCAAACGGAAAACTCCATTTGTCCTTTGCCTGGAGGACTGTGTGATTTAGTGATTCCTCAAAGGAGCCATTTCATCCTTGGCTGTGTGTTGGAGACACAGCTATTTGTCCTGACCTCAGCTCATAATAGGGAAGGCCGTGGCAAAGAGACAAAGCCTTGGCTATTTGTTTTAAATATGTCTCTGAAGGGGTGAAGAAATATCTCAGGCCTGGGGCTGTCCTTAGTCGGCTTCCTCTAAATTCAAGGCAACCTTTCATTCCGTGCCTGACCTGGGAGAACCCTCCAGGGATACCGCTTAATTGGAGAAGAGGCTTCAGAACGGATCATAGTGAGCCTGGGACTTTGATGTTCCATTCCACTGCTTCTCGGTGTCTGGGAAATGCATGTGTTATGTGCTTGTCTGCTACCAAAATTTAAGAAATCAAGGTGGAGAGAATACTCGGTGCTGAATATTCAAGAAGAAGGCTTAAAAACTGATTTTTAAGGTGGTTCTGCTTTTTATCTGCATAGAGTTTCTGATCTTTTAAGGTGACTCAAAGGGAAATTCACAGAACCAAACTCAAGAGGAGTAAAGCTCAGGTTCTAAGAGCTGAAAGGAACTCAGGCAGCTGCTGTCTCTCTTCTGTCAAGGTGTCTGCTTTTCTTTCAGGACAGAAAGAAGGAGGCAATTCTAGACTGAGGAAAGGCCAGCCCTGTGGAATACAGAGGCAGAGGCATCCTGTAAGACGATGGGGGCTGTGAATGCAGCCGCGGGGTTTAGTGACAAGGACAAGTTTTGGGAAAGCCATTGCAGCAGAGTGAGGGGGCGAGGAGCCACACTGGCATGGCTTGAGAAGTGTCAAGAGACGAGAATGTGGCAGAGTGACAGCTATTTGATATTTTACATATTTGTATCGTCCTCAAAATAAGTAACTTTTTAAAAGGACTTTAGAGAGAGATTTCATACTTTTCCTGGCATTCTATGGCTGGTATGTGGCAAATGCAGAAATGTCTGCTCCCAGGGGCTGAGCCCTTAACCTTAATGGGTTTTTTTTCTGCCACTTTTATCAGGGTTTGGGGGTATGGGGTGGGGCTTACAGCAGCAGCCTTCTTAGTACTCCCATGTTACTTCCAGTAAATATTATTATTTTAGTGTCCTACTGTCCGTATCAGAGAATGTATAACCATACAGTATTTTGTTATTTAACTTATACTTTCTCTCTGTAGCTTCTAGAATGAAAGAATAATAGAGACAATTAGTTCTGCTAAATGCATCTTGGAGCCCTATGTGTTAGCTTATCTATGGATTTTTCTCCTTAGATGTTTAAATATTCCCCCTGCAATTTAGGTTTCATCAAACAAAGGAGATCTGATTTAAGATAATTCTCTAGGTAAGAAAGCAATTGCTGCTGCAATCTGCCATTCACCCAGAGCCATTGATCCCAGGATAAACATTCATTTATCAGAGAATGCAAAATAAAACACAACACATGCTGGCGTTTATAGCAAATTGATGGGTAGAATTCTATACTCTTTCTAGGTTCTCCTATCTAAGCAATGTTTCATTTACTATGGTGAAAATCACTGTAAAATATTAGTTTCATCTCCTTTTAACATTGTTCTTAATTCAAACAGCAAGCTTGTTAACATTTTAGAAAGTCAGTCCATTACCTTAACCTCATTGTATTGTTATGTGTATTTAAAAACTGTCTTTTCAAACCATTAATGGACATTTTAAAATGGTCTGTTTTATAAGCCACTTCATCTTTTGGAACCATTCATTTGGTATCATGTCAGCGAGATGCTTGGGAGGAATTCAGGCATCTGGATTGGGATTTTGGCCTTGTGTGGTGACCTTTGTGTGGCAACCGTATAATCATCTTTTGAAAGCTTAGTCCAGGTATAAAGGGGTAAGAAGTGCTTTTCATTAGAGTTGTTACTGGATTTTGCAGTCTGCACGCAGCAGGCAAAATGACCATGAGATGATAATTAAGCAGTCTATTATTTCAGAGAGAGAGAGAGAGAAAAAAATCACGATTCTGGTGCTTGCAAAGGCTCTGAATTAGCGATTAAAACAATAACGACAACAACAACATAAAACACTTGCATGAGCACAGACCCCTTCTTTCATTTTTTAAATGTAGATGATACATTTTCTTGAATAATGAGTGTCTCGTAGGACAAGAGGCTCTTGACTGAAGGCTGGCATTACAATACGTGCTATCTCACAGCAGTATAGGCAGATTGTACAAAGGAGACCACTGTTTAATCGCTGAAGTTCAAAACCAAGGTTTCTTTCTATAAGGGCTGTTTGGAGCCTCTAAAAGTTGCAACAGATGGGTATTGCAAATTTAAATTCTTTTGATAATGATTAAGGATTTTTTTTTGCTTAAAAATGATGAAAATAAAACTTTCACTGGCAGTCTTTGAAGATGACAGGAGAAGATCTATCAGGAAATTATAAATTTTTTGTGAGATTCATTTTAAAGGAAGTGGTTTTACTTCTCTGTTCTATATGATGTGACTCTTCTGTGTTTTAACAAAAGTTTTCACTTGGGTTTGCTTAAAACTCAGGAAGAAACTAGAGTTGTCAGTCAGGATGTGTACGTCAGTTCTTATACTTGCACTAATCAAAAACCTGAAAAACGTTTTTAAAGTTCTGGTACACAAAAATAAAATGATTCCAATGAAGCTGTTAAACGTCTCTCCTGCTTCACTATTTGCACCAGTTAGTGGTCTAAAGCCATTAATGGGACCATTCGGATATTTGTCTGCGCATTTTCTTTGGGTGGGGTTATACGAAGTTCCACTGATGTTAACTATGAAGCTATTTTATTAATTTTAAACAAATTCCTAATTGTTTCTCTCATGTCACTGGGTTACTTTGGAATTTTTTCCCCACCACTAGATGTCTTTAAAACATTCCAGGGGGTCACCACCCTTAGTTTCACTACCCAGAGAAAGGCTTTTTGAACATACCACCTTTGATTATGCTCTGTGTGTGGACTAACATGCAATGTTATGTCTCTCAGAAAATTTGAGGTGTTTTGGTTATACACCTAATTCAGCAACCTTGTATCTAACAAATCAATTAGACATCTTCACTGAATCTCAAAAGGCAGATTGTATAATATGCTTGATTAGTAGTAGAACTTTTAGATAAAATTATTAGTAATTATTGATTGGACTAAGGAAGGCTGTGGAATTTTAGATTGACAAATTTGTATAAAGTATAAATGAAACATTGGATAAGATCATACAAAAAATTTTTAAGCTCTGGAAGAGACTTTTTAAATCATCAGTATATTTTATAGTTTGGGTGGCATTCTGGATGTGAATAAAAAAATCAATATTAAATGCATTTCATTTAAATTAAAAAATATACATCATATCAAATGCAACAGCTCAGTGGTTACACTAGGACAATCTAAAAGTTGTTAATTCCACAGCATGAGGTCCTATATATGCAAAATGAGATGAAATCTACTATGTGCCAGTGCCACAGATTGCTGCCTGCTTTTGCCTTCTGATACATGCAAAAGCTCAGTAAAATGTGCTATGTGAGAAAAAAGAAATGGGTTTATATTATTATTTCTAGTTGAACAAGCTACTTTACTCTTTTTATAAAAAAAGTTTAGAGGTCCATTGTTCACTTTTCTTTTCTTTTTATTATACATTATGAATACCTCTTAGAATTCAGTCGTGTTTTTTTTTAAAATCATTACCTTTAAGGAACTAGTCATAAATCTGCATATATTTAAAGCTGTATTTGCATAGCTGATTTGGAAGTAACATTTGTTATAAGCTTAAAATTTGACGCTATTATCCCCCATCAGTTAATTCTAACCACTGTGAAATGTCAGGAATGTCTGTTCCTCGTGATCCACGTTCCTTTTCTGTGCTGCAGTGGAGGACATGGAGTAGGTAGCTGGACCCCAGATAGTTGCAGGACAGGCACTTTCCCCTCCTCCCCATGGAACAGAAGGTGCGTCAGCTTCTGGGTGTCCCCACTCTTTCTTCCCAGTGGTTCTTCGCCGTGGTTGCTTCCTGAGTTAAATCCTGAACCAAGCATTGGACTTTCACTGAACTCAAACCCCTGAGCTAACTTCCCTAGGTATTCCCCTGACCTCTCCTTGTCTTTAACTCTAACGTCAGATCTCATTTCCCAAGTCAAGATTGTTCTTTGTCTCGTACTTCCATTATGCTTGGCTTTTCTGTTAGGTGTTATAGGAGTAACTTCAGAGCTGAGTTACTTAGACATGCATTGTTCTTCTGAACAGGAATTCATTGTGATAGACTTAAGCGAGCAGGGATGGTGTCTAGTTTGCTCACTGCTATATCCCTAGAATCTTGCATAATATTTTATACCTAATAGTTGCTTAATAAATATTTGTGGAATGATTCAATATACCCAGTAAGCTTTCAAAAAATATTTCTGGGGCATACTGTCTTCTTTCCCCTAGACCCCCGGTATGCAGTGTCTTGTGCATAAAACCTTACAAAAATGGGAGGCTTAATAACTGTCTGTTTCATAAATGGATGCTTGGCCAAGTAATGGAATGGAGCTGTGTTTTCTCCAAAACCCAAGAGGCATCTAGGGGGCAATTGCTCATTGGTAGGTGCAGACATGAATATATTAAAATATTTTTTTTAGAGTGAAGTGCAATATATACACATTACCAGATAAATAGCCGAAAAGAAAATGAAATACAATGCTCTATAATTTAAAAGTGTTCCCAGTTTTTGGATGGTGATTCAGTAGACACCTCAGAGCTTATGTTTTTAGTTTTTATTCAGCTGTTTGTGACGTCACACGCTGTGGTTTCACAGATGAAAGGGCATCTCTGGTAAATGGCTTTCTCATTTGGGTCATGACTGCAAATATGGCCAGCTGGGAATCCTTGAAAGAGCAGCACAACCCTCGTGATGTCAGTAAGAGGCAAATTAAACTACAAGGCGTTGAAATATGGTGGATCAGTAGGATAACAACCATCTTTGCAGAAAAACACTGTGACTCAGTATTACAGCTGGGTTTGGCAGTTTCAGATATCATCAAATAAAACCAGGTACGGGCTAAACCCTGCCTCCGTACAACCAATCCATCAAATCGGTGATGACTCATTTTCTCCCTGAACTGCCATGGAGAAAATTTTCCTTTTTAATTTTCACTTACATTTTCATTGTTCAAATTTGATCACTTACTATGTGCTGCCTCTTCTGTGCTGTTCTGACACACTGGGGATTAATGTGACGGAGATTCAAGGGATCATGCACTGACCAGGACACTGGAATGACCCTTGTAAGTGCCAGGGATCTGAATATGATTTTACCTCTTGATTGCTTTTTCTTTTTTCATATACAGTAACAACATTGTCAGTAGTAGAAATAAAACAAAGAAGAAAATCACTGCCTTTCACTAATATCCCCGTATTTAAATAATCTTTGTCTCCTAGAATGCCATAATAATCACTTATTTGTCTCATTCTCACACTTGTACTGTCAGTCTTCCCCACAGCAGCCATTATAGGGCTTCATATACATAAATAAGATTATCTTGCTTTCTCTTAGCACCTTCCAGTGGCTTTGCATTATGTCGAGGAAAGAATTCATTTATTTGAAAAAGGAAAAAAACAAACCAGAAAAATCAAGAGGCATATGATCCAAAACCCCACAACATTAGCAAAACAACAACAACAACAACAACAACAGTGATATGGGATTTCAAAACAAGATGATAGGAATTTAACAATGGTTGTCATATTGCATATTGTTATCTTTAAAATAATTGCTCAGGTTAGCAGATACAGGCACGCAAGATCGATCAAACAATGTAATTTCCCTTTGAGCAGTTTCTTTGAGGAAAGTATGTAGTGTTTAATCACATCCAGGAAGACCTTACATCCTCTGACTCCTAATTGCTTCCCTGCCCTACCTTCCTCTCTTTGGCCCCCTGAAATTCCAGCCACATTGAACTTCTTGCTTATTGTTGGAGAGAACATTTTGCTGCCTCAGGAACTTGGTACCCATAGTTCCATCTGCGCAGAATGATTATCGTGCAGATATTTTCACGACTACCTCTTTTACTTCCTTTGGGTTTTTATTCACCAATTTCCCTCTTTGTATGACCATACCTGTCATCATTATGTTATTCTTTAATGGCTTCATTTTGCTTTGTAACACTAACTCATACCTGATATAACATCCTATTAATTTATTATTTTTAAGCAGCCTAATTTCCATAGTTCTCCTGATAGAATGTAATCTCCAGGAAGGCAAAGGTTTTATTTGCTATCATGAAGATTCCTGGGCACATAGTAGGTGTTCAATAAATATTTTGAGCGAATTGATACATTTTCTTCAAAGACGCATTATATTTAATGCTCCCTCCTGGAATCTTATCATTTCACTCTTGGCTCATAGCAGTTCGTGTTATTCCTCCTCATTTGTTATCCTAATTTGAAAAACAAAAGTATTTTCTTGTTTGGACATTGTGCATACTATGTTTATTCTATGCATGGAGATCCCCTGATTAAAGATGTATTCATTAGAAATAATCAGTACAAATGACAATATTTATGTTAAGCTCTTTTTTTCCCTTATGAAATGATTTCTTTAGAAATTTTGTTTTTTCTAATCTTTCCAATCTGCCATCAGATTATCTGTGAAATTGCTACAAGATTTGCCTGCAGTCTCAGGGTATAGAGGCTGCAGGAAGAAAATTACACTGGAGTATTTTAGAAAAGTACATCAAGATTAATTTGTTGTTGTTTTCATTCTGATCTATAAGCAGTTTAAATTCATACTGGCCTCTGATGTGTGTGGGAGAGATCCATAGATAATTTGTGCTTTTACTGATAGAGGTTCTCAAAATTCTCTCCACGAATGTGCTGACAGGGAGACAAAATTGTGTTTTTGCCACTTAGAAATGCAGGACAAAGCAGCTGACAAATGTCATCTGGAATTTTACATCCAACAAACATACATTCCCTGTGTCAGCAAGGGTATGCCTATAGGATTTGAGCAGCTTCCTTCTAGTTTCTCTAGAAATAATGGGTTAGTTCACATAAGACAGTCTTGAGATTATTGATATAATCACAAATTGAAATGGGACCCTGAGCTCTCTGTTCACAAAAAGGCTTGCTGGCTTTCCCTGTATTTGAAGTGATTAACTATGCTGCAGCATTGTGGGAAAATGATACGTGTATAATTATATGAAGCCACAGGAGGGAGAAACCCTTTCTGATACTGGTTTTTAAAGCCACCTGAGTTCCGTGACTCTGAGCCACAAAGAACAGGGAGAAAAAAAGTAAAGAGAAGTATTTTTAAAAAGAGAAAATCAGAATATGCAGGAGTGACTGCTGTCTGGGGGCAGATTGTATGAAAGAAACAAAATGGTTGGAGCCATGAAAAGTTAACAGTAGGAGGTGCTGTCTCCGGTTGAAAAAGAGAGAGTATCACAGCCAGGGAACCCTCAGTCTGTTCTTTGACTAACAACCTCTTCATCGTTTTCATTCCTTTTCCTTCTTTTCTAATCTGTAACATGGAGACACTGTTTCTCACCATTTTACCTCTCTCAATAAAATGGAAAGGTTTTATAAACAGTACTTTAGAGTGCCTGGCCTCTCACTTCACCTCTCTCTGTCTCTGTTTGGTGTTTATTAAACTATAAGCCTCTTTACCATTTAGGCGAGTTTAGGATTTATGCATGTTTCGTCTGTGAGACCCTGGGGTGTCTGTGTTTTTCTCCCCGGGTTTGCTCCTGTGCTCTAAGGAACAGGAACAGGGCTGGCTTGAAATGCCTGATCAGAAGACGTGAGCTGGAAAGCGGCGGTCGAATTCCATTCCTGACCACTTGGTGCCACTCTAGCTTTATGAACTGCTCACCGCCATCAAATCCTGGGAACCGGCTTTCTCTAAGGCTGGCTTTTGTGTTTCAAAGGCAGTCATTGTTTTGAAGAAGGTCATTTGGAAAGTTCGGTGGCTGATGTGATTAGAATGTGTACAGCGAGTCACATTCCAGGTGCTTTGAGTGGTAACACTTAGCTGTTATTACCAGCATTAATTATCCAAGGGACTTGTAACAAACACAGGTGGGCCCTTGCTGCTTGATTTAAAAGCAAAGGCTCTGCAGAATGGAAACCTGCAGGTAGCTGCCCAGCCCTGGACTTGAGAGTTTAATTTGGGGATAGAGTGAGTCCACCAAACCTGTTCTATTCATGGATTGGTTATTATAAAAAGAAAATTAGTTTAATATTAATTCTTCCCCAACATAGGTCACACACACACACACACACCCATAACAAAAATGGTCAGCAAGAACTTTTGTCGAGAATGCATCCTTGCAGGAGATATTTTAGGGTTCCCCCACCTTCTCTATACTCGTTCCCTGCATAACTTTTATTCATTGATAAAAGGCACATTTTTTCAAAGTAAAAAAGTTTTCCAAGTGAGTTACCTTCAGTGTTGTGCAACACTTTACCCCAAGTTGTACAACTACATCTTCATCCTACCCCCTTCCACATCCCTTTTACTTCAGGGACCAAAAGTGCCTGGAGGAGGGAATCTGCAAGGGTTTTAGCAGCTTCAGATGACTTTCTAAAATGGAGGACACTGCGGCATTTAGCTGAAGGTCCTTGTGCTCTGTTTAATCGGAGCTCAGGAGGGGGCTTGCCCACTTGTAAAGATGCTGTTGAGAGCAGTGCTTTTCTGACTCATTAATTTGGAAAACCAAGAGGAGGCTACCATTAAGAAATGTCTTTACAATTAATTGCATGCAAAACGAGTTTTTTTTCCCCTAGCACATTTATAGAAACTGCATTACCTTGTTTATGCCTGTATACTTCTGCTGGCCTTAGCATGAATGGAACTGGCCCTAGGCAAAGTTGAGATGCTGGAAAAATCTGTTTCTGAGAACTATTCAGTTTTTTTGCTTATTCTTTCTCTTCTCCAAGCCTTACCTAAGTTTTTCCTTAAACCTTATTAGTTTTGAGTTTAATTGCCTTTGGCATTTACTTGCAAACTTTGGTATGTCCTTGTGTTTTGGAGAACTGGGGAATCTCTGTTAGGATCCTGGCTTTGCTATTTTTCTTGCTTTGTAAGTTTAGGTAAATTATTTAATTTTCTTGCCTTTCCAGGTCTGTAAAAGAAGGCTGCTTTAAGCAGCAAATGAAACATAGTATGCAAAGCTTGCTTTCTGTTATCAGAAGAATAGATCACTACAGTTGCATTGTAAAAAATGAAAATTTTGGCATCTTACGGAAGACAGTTGAGTCAGAATTTTGAGGGACACCCCCAGGAATCTATACTTTTAAAAGTGTTCTGGGAAATTTTTATCTTCACCAAAGTCTGAAAACTCCTGGCTTAAGAAATTCTCTTAAGGCCATGCACGGGTTGTGGAGAGGACAAGAAGTTGCCAACCCCTTTCTGTTAGTTGGCACCATTCATGGGCCGCAGGGAGAACAACAAAAAGCCAGACACTTTCTGTAAAGCGACCTCCCTCTGTGCAGGCCACAGGGAGGACAACCAGACACTAGTGCCCCCTGATGTGCAGGCTGAGATACCAGAAGAGCCAAGGTGCCCCCGTCTCACCCGGTGAGCTACCAGCTGGCTGATCTGGAGAAACACAGGCCGAGATGATAGCTATTGAAGTGAAATACAACTTAACGCTTATAGTGTTTAGCATTTCTTTGTACTTTGCAGGAATAAAACTGGTAATTTGATCATCCATTTAGAAGATAACAATATGTAGTATAGCATTTATGGGGGATCTTCTTCTGAGGGTGGTAGCCATTGTTAATTCCCTATTATTTTGTTTTAAAGTCTGGTATCTTTTTCATTGTTTCCTTTGTTTTGGTTTTATTTGTTTTGTCTTGTTCAATTTTATTATATCTGATGTCATGGGCAGCTAGTTCAAAGATAACAAAATATATTATGTAGCTAGTTTGGATTTTCCATTATTTTGTTTTGTATTCATTTATTGTTTTGTTTTTATTGGTTTTATTCAGTTCTTTTTATTTTTATTTATTTATTTACTTTTTTATTTTCCTGTGTCTGATGGTATGGTCAGCTATTTGGAAGACAACAAGAGGTATTCTGGTAGCCATTGTTGATTTGTTTTGAAACCAGTATCAGTTACACTGTTTTGTTTGATTGGCTTTATTCTGTTTTATTTTGTTTGGTTTTATTCTCTTTAAAATAAAAAATTTAAAAAATATTTAAAAAACTCTCAAGAGAAATATCAAGAGAAAGTAATCAGTCTGATGTTTTGAGTTAGTTCATGCATATATTTTGTTCTCACAAACACTCCTTTTCTCTCCATTTGATGATATTTTATTCTAATGACCTTTTAAACTACCAAATCATAGCTCCTTCTTTGATCACCCTCTTTCTCCTTGTCCTAGCACCCCAATTTTAAGCAAATGCACATACAACTCATTTATTCCTCTGAGCTATTAAAAACAAAGCCCTAGAAACTCTATGTTGATTTTTCCCACTGTAGATTTTTATTTATAACTCATTTTTGTTTAGTGTATTCTATACTCAAGGCACTGTTTTAAGAACATTACGATCATCAGTCCACTTAATTTTCACAACCACTTGCTCATATAGATAATACTACTTTCTCATTTGAAAAATAAACAACTGAGGCACAAAGAGTTTGAGCAGTTTTCTTGGTTCTCAGAGATGGTACAGAGTGGAGCCAGCATTTGAACTCTGACCTCAAAAATCTAAGCCCATGGCCACAATTCTATACTCTTATGCTGGCTGGGAACTGTTGTATTTGCTTACTTTAAGAAAACACAATATTTAAATTACAAAAATAATGCTTGCTAAACATTAATAAACAATCATAAAATATACAGATTTTTTAAAAACCTCCAATAATGGTAAATATAAATTGATAATGAAATCTCTTACTTTTAAGTTTCCATAGAGATAGCTGTCATTAAAATTTGTTGTATATTATTTCTGAATGTCCGTAGATACAAAATATGTATAAACACAACACACTAAGTGGAGTCTCTTGTAACTTGTGGCTAGTTATGTCTTTTCACAAGAGATTATGTGGTTTTGTCTTAATTTATTGGTTCTATAGAATAGTTATATCATTGTTTGTGTAGCCATCCCACTATTTTTGGATGTTTAGCTTATAATTATGAAGAAATAGTGAACTGTATAAAATTAAGTCTCCTAATCTTCACTTCTGTAAATGTCAATTTTATTTTTTTCCAATCTATGCTTAAAATCTTGACATTTTCCTTGGTGCTTCTTTTTCTCTGACACCCACATCCTATGCATCACAACTCTTAGACATTTTATTTTAAATACATGTGGATATTGTCCGTTTCTTAACACTTCTTCCCACTGCTATCTTGTTCAACCATCATTCTCCATTTTCTGGATTATTGTTATCAGTGTGTAGCTTGTTTCTCTACATTTCACTTCCAGCCAACACTGATCTTTCAAACCTCAATCAGATAAAAGTCACCATGCTCAAAGACCTGCAATGACTCTCCATCAAACTCCCTGAAATTCAGTGTTTGCCATGATCTTGAAGATGCTCCATGAGCTGGAATCCTATGATTTTCCTGACTTCGACCTCTATCATTCTCTCTCCCAATTCCACATCAGTTGCCTTGAAATACTTACTGTTTCTTGAATCACTAAACACTGTTCTTAGGATCTGTGCACTTGTACTTACCAGTGCTTAGCAGCCCGTCCCCCTATATGTATCTATTTCTCTGTTAGGTCTCTGTTCAAATGCCACCACAAGGTATTTGTTAAATAAGTGGTGAACAAGTGTATCTTTACCCATTCAAATACATTTTTCTGGAGAAGTGAAATTGCTTACTTTTGTTACCTGAGTGGTAAGTTTTTCTTTTCAAATCCTTTGCTAGTTTCCTACTGCCCATCCTCCCTTCCCTATTTTATTGTGACATTCTCGTGCCCCTGTTCAGAATGCCTCTGTGATTCTGTCTGCTGTTTCTGCCGTGGGAGGCTGGCTGACTTTCTCTCCCTCCTGGAGCTCTGGAGGAAAAGCAGACACCAGGCAGCTGGTGTGGTCCCTGTGGGCCACTTCACAAGCATGTGGTATCAAGAGTGACCTTGGAGTATGACTGAGTTGTCATTAAACAGTTTAATAGATGAAAGGATCCCCTCTTCACACTTCAGTCCCATGTATTTATCTCCAGATATCTGACACCAAGTTGTAAATACTGAATGCTGCAAAGAAAAGTTTAAAATTTTTTTTTGGCTTATCACATTGGTTTAAAATTTCTAGGACATATAATTGAAATTGGAACAGACTAGAGAAATCCAAGAGTGTTAGTTATCAAGTAAAGCCTTTGTCCATGTGCATCTTCAAGAAAAATAATGATACTTTTGTTACTCCTTATCATCTTGGGTTTAAATTAAATGATACGATTACTGTTAATTTTAGGGGACCTGTAATTACCTTTTTTCCAGGGTCATTAGGATAAAATGGCAAGCATTAAATGATAAGTAATTACTGTTAATTTTAGGTAACCTGTGATTTAGCATATCTCCTGAATCACTGGGATAAAATGATAAGTAAAGTCATAAAATTCTGAAATTTTTGACATGAACAGCTCACTTATTCGTTTTCTAATTTCCTGCAGAAAGGGGGTAGAGCAGGTGGATGACTAGCAGAGCTAGTTAATGACCCAGGTGGGTTATCTGACTCCGAGAATAGTGCTCAGCGGTATCCACTGAATAGGGTCTGTTTACCAGACCCTGTGCTAAGTGAAGTTCTACCTGCTAGATAATTCCCATTCCTTCCAATTGTCCTGACACCCTGCAGTTTATTTAGATTACGTGATTTGGCCTCATATTTCTTTTGGAGCTAGTGGGATAAGGATTACCCTATTAGGGTGCTTAATTTTGTGCTAATGATCCTTCTTTCTGTCTGAAGTCTTCAGGTTGCCGTTTTTTCAAAGGAACTCGGTGCCACTTGTCCTTTTCCGCTTGCTGCATGATGCGCACATCAGTGCCTCCTGCAGCCTTCCACTTTTTAATTGCCTCTCCTTCCTAATGAAGGCTGTATCAGCTCCAGTGCTAATTGAACTTCGTCCTTCATTCAGACTGTGTTATTAAACAAATAGTCACAGTGTTTGGTCTCACTTTAATAGGAGCATTGATGTTTGCTTAACATCAAAAACTTATTAGTAATCCATTGAAAAGGCAATTAATGGAGGACATGTGGGTAAGGAAATTGAACTAGTCTGCAGCAAGGACAGAGAATGGCACACACACTTCTGGCTTTCTGCAGTTTGAATCTCTGCATCTTCAAAGTTCAAAACTAGTTGTTAAATTTTGGACTTTGAACACAAATCAATGACATTTTCATTAGTGGGAAGTTGAACCTATGTGTCTGATAAACTGAAAGACAAGCTCATTTGTCTGTCTCTCTTGTTTCCAATTATATACTCTCTCTTGCTCCCTGAACTTTTTATCATACAGACTTGTATCCCTCATTAGGTAAAATGTGGTTAGGTAAAAAGAAGATAATACTTCATGTGCAGTTACAATACCCAGAGATTACCACTGATAAGACTTTGGTGAAGACTTTGGTGAGCATTCTTCTGTGCTTGATTCTAACCTACATATACATTTATTTTTAATTCTAACTTTTGTTGAAACACAGTCTTGCTATGCAGTTCAGGCTGGTCTTGAGCTCATTTTGTAGCCCATGCTGGCCTCAAACTTGCAACCATCCTCCTGCCTCAGCCTCCTGCCCAAGTGCTGGTAACCTCCATATAAAAACAAAATTGGATCACATACCATTTAATTTTTAATTGGTATTATGTCCCGAGTATCTTTCCTGGACAATGGAGACATGTGCTATCATGTTCAGTGACCTTGACATATCATTGATAAGGATAGATTGATATATATGTTATCATATTGTGGGAAGTTTATAAACAAGTGCTTTGTTTAATTGTTTGCATAGCCCTAAGTGGGCATCACTATTCGGGTGAGAAATAGAAATACTAGGAAATCAAATTGACAGATTGACCCACTATACAGCAATTTTGTCCTTTGTTGTGTGAGAATATGCAGTGTTCGGTGTTATTAGAATAAAAATTTATATCCTTTATAACAACTTCTCTGAATTCTATAAAACTTCCTTTAGTTGTAATTATGCCATCAAAATCATTAAGAAACAACAGAAGGCTAATCAAGAAATATTCTTCTAAAGATAGTGACTTAAGGTGTGGATTTCCTTCTACTTATAACATTGTAGGAATAAATGATACCTTAGTTCAAAGAAAAAACAAACATTAAAAATATGAACCTGGTGACATTTGGCAATTTAGTAAAACATAGCAGAGAAAATACTTTTTACAGTCCATATTAAATAGCTATGAGAGGAGGAGAACCAATAATGGCTTACTCGATTTTTTCCACAGACCTTGGATATGACTGTGAAACTCCCATCTGTGTTACTGTGAGTTACGCATGACTAGGTCCCCAGGCAATATTTAGCAAATGAATGGTGTTACTGCTTGGCAGGGACCCTTTTAGAAAGTACTGTTAGTGGGAGAAACCATATATATATATACACACACATATATATATACACACACATACATATATTGGTTTAGCTAGGATTATGATGAATAAAATGTTGGTAATAGGTTTAACAGATTGAATAGGCCAGTTTTCATGAGATCATTCCTTATATAAAAAAATTAAATGTTATTTCTAATGTCACCAAAAAAGTTGGGCTGGAGGATTATTGATTGTTTTGGAGGTGTTTACTAGATAGCTTGAAACTGACTCAAGTTTTTAGCACTTAGTCCTTGTTTGCTGTTTACCTTACTTAGGCAATCTGGTGTAATTAATTTTAAATTGTATTTAGAGTTGAGATCTTAGCAGAAAGATATCTTCAGTTCAAGTCTCACAACATTTTCTCTTGGAATTAAAAACAGACAATTGTTTAAAATAAAAGCTCATCCATCAAAATTAAAGAGAGGAGAATGCGAGATCCTTTAATGTGTTTACAGCAATGTGAGATATAAATGTCGGTAGGCAAGGACTGAGAAGGGAAGGAACCTTCCCATCTAACACAGGGAAGGAACCACTGCGTTAGATGGTGAAATTGACTGACATTTTAGTAAAGAATAAATAAAAATGGAGGGACTGAAGGCTTTAAGGTAAGATTTGAAAACATTTCTTCAAAAATACTGTGAGTTGAGGCTTATCTATCAAAGTATTTGTCTGGAGAAATAGTCATGGACCATGTTGACTGATAAATGTAATCATTCAGAATCACATGCCACTCTAGACTCCTAAGAGAAAAGATGAAAATAGACTCAAAAACTCACAACAGGTGAAGCTTATGCCTATGATTTCCATCTAAAATATGCCCTCAGCATCCTCTGAGTGTAAAAATGGGGCTTTTGGGAGGTGAACAAATCAGGGGATTGTTATACTTATTTGTGGATTAATCCATTGACCAGTTCATAGGTGAATGTGTGATGAGGAGGTGGGACCTGGCCAAAAGAGATGAGTCACTGGGGTGTGCTCTTGAAGGATGTAACCCGTCTCTGGATCCTCCTGTCTCTGCTTCCTGGCTGCCACAGATCGAGCAACTTTTGTCTCCTCGGCCCTGATACCAGGCTGTTTTCATCTGGTAGTCAACTAACCACAGACTTAGCAGAATGAAGCCAAGAACCTAATAAACCTCTCCTCTCTTAAATTGTAGTGTCACATATGTTGTCCCAAAGATAAAGTGCCTAATTCAGTAATAAAAAGACAAAATCTTTAACATGGGAGAAATATTTTTCTTCCATTTGCTTACCCTCTTCATTTTTATATCCACAACCTTGTTAGTAGTTGACCATTAGAGAGTTTTTCACCACATGATATCAGATCTCTTAGTATATCTCAGTTGACACCTTGTTCCTTCTGGTCTGAAAGTTAATACAGCTGTAAGCATTTAAAAGTACAATAGTTCAGTCAGAAGACTTACTGTTGTTGTTACAAGAAATTTTGGTAAGCATTTAAACATTTTTCATTGATTAAAAAATGTTACAAATACATTGACTGAAAAAGTGAGAAATCAAATTGAAAGAGGAAAGCAAGAATAACTGATAATTATTTAGAAATATATCATAATGTTAAGTTTCAGAATTTTTCCACATACATACACACACATGAATAATATTGGGATAAACTCTCTTGTGATGGTTATGACTATTTCCTTAGAATGAAATAAAATTACTTTTGATTCACCTGAAGTTTAAATGTCACTGTGGGGCTTGTGAGTGCAGAGGGAGGTGATGGTATAGGACATGTTAATAGAATTTACCACGCTCGTAAAGTATCTCCCTCATCTACTAATCTATTCCTGCTTTGTAAACACAGTGTTATGGCTTGTTTAACTTGTTTAGTCTGTCCAAAGCCTCATGCGGTCATAAGTGGGGCTCTTTCAGATGTGAATGGCTCTAGAGTGTGAGAGGCTGGAATTGATATGGTGTAATGCACATATTAAGGGTGCAAGTCAACCCAACCTAAGTATCCTGGAGGAAATATAAGAGATATGAAGTTGTATGATCATCCCTTGTTGCTTTGCTACCTTCTGCCTGTCATGAACTGTTTCTGCTTTGCTATGCCCCTCTGCCATGCCATCCTGCCTTGGAGTCAGTTGATTATGGACTGAAACATCTACAAACTATCAGCCAAATAAACCTTTCCTTCTTACTTTGGGTGTTGGATATTTTGTCTCAGCAACAAGAAAAGCAACTAAGACACATCACATGGAATTTTCTCTGGTTAGATGATAACTATGATGATCTCTGATTGATATCAGGGCATAGGGAAGAAAAAATTAGGAAAGTTTGTGTGTGCATGCATCCATCTGTACACGCATGCATGTGTTGTGTGCATTTAGGTGTCTCCTGAAATTTGTGCAGGAAAGTGAAAGTTTATTTGAGATTATTATGTGCTCTAAATATTCTGATCTATACATTTGATTATTTTTTACTAGGGAAAATATGAATTAGAGTATCGTGAGTGTACTTTCTTTAAAAGAGAACTTGCATTCAATAATGGAGATTCACAAATGGAAGAATAAAAGAAATAATGTGGTTTTGCTTTTGCAAACATACTGAAGTGGAAAATAGAAAAGCCAAAATCAACAATAGCAACAACAAAAAAATATCACATCCATTTGGACTAAAATACATGTATATATAACACAACTTTCCAAGCATAAAACGAAAACTCTAGCCAAGGGAATGAAAGAAATACCTTTTGAAAAACTGCTGAAATAGGCCTGTTGTTGAAATAGTTTTATTTCCCCTTTAGAAGATCTATTTACTGCAATTCTGGGCGCGAGAGGGATGATTTTGAATAAAGAATAGAGCCATTTAAGATGTTGTGAACAGTACCAGAATTTATGAAGACTGGTTTGAATTAAAACTAAATGTCACCAGCAAATAGAAGCCCACAGAAATGTACATTTCATTTATTGTATGGGGAGTTGGGGAGCGCAGCACGGGTAGCATTCTGCTTAATAGGACTCTTTTGCATGGCCCTAATTTTCTACGTGGAAAATGTACATACGAGATTTATATTTCTCTGAAATATTGGCTCTTCCCATTTAGTCATTAATTGGCAAGATTTGAAAACATTTGTCTTCTCTTGACATAGTCCCAGAAGAAAAATGTTGAAATCATTCTTTCAATAAATCTGCACTGGACACCTTCTCTTTCCTGGGTAGCATTCCAGCCACTGTGAGGACACTGGAAGCAGACAGTTGGAATCTTGTCTTTGGTAGCTTCTACAGCGGGGGAGCAGGTCAGACGAAACAAGAAGAAACACATGGTCTCCCAAGAGAAGGTGCGTGGGAAGTGCTGGCTTGGTCATCTGGGAAGGCCACTGTGTCACACTTGAGGACCCTCTAGGATTCCTTAAGCCTATTCTTTTTCCCTTTGGTGGCTGCTCCTGTCTTGTAAAAGGCTGGCTAGTGTGATTTGCTTAGACTGAAGAACTGTAAAACTGAAATAAAGACGCAGTTTAAAAAAAGAAGTAGGAATGCATTTTTTATAAGTTGAGGCTCAGGTGCGCCATCATTTTCTCAGCTCCAAGAAAATCATAAATTATTTTTTATTAGAGGGAATTATCGCAGCTCTAGATGGTAATGATTGCTCAACAGGAAGTCTTTTTTTTTTTTTGCTAAACATCAAGTAGCTGCCAGTTTTAATTTTCTTTTAGAATTTACACATTAAAAACATTGTTTTAGCTGTTGAACAAAACTGTCTCTTATATCCAAGGAACGGTGCCAGAGTATGCAACGCACATCTTGGTTTGATTTCTTCCCCTCCAGCCTGACTCACGGCTAAAGTCTTGCCTTACATTTTATAATTAGAGAACGAGTGTTCAATATTAATAACAGTGAGAAAAATCAAATCCCAACTTTACTCTTTAATATCTTTATGCCCAGAAGTCGTACTTTTGAGTGTTTGGGAATAGGTCAGCCAATTTTCTGGTCTCCGTAGTGTTATGTGACTTTTTACAACAGAGAATAATTCTGACACTTGGGTCCAAAAGGACCAGTAAAATTACAAAAAAGAATTTAAATATTTATTCAGTGTTTGTTATATGTCAGACATTGGCCTAGGCCATGAAGAGACTGAAATGAGCAAAAAGAAATTGGAAAAAATGGCTACCTTTGTTTCAAGTATATTCAAATGGGAGTGGAAAACAGGTGTATAGATGAGTAACGCCACATGGTGATAAGCACTAAGAAGAAAAGCGATAAGGAGGCAGTCCCAGTAGGGGTGAAGTTTGGGAGTTTTGAAAAGAGAAAGGACATCTGTATTCATTTGGTAATGTATGAGTGTAGATAGAAAGGAAGTGAAAAATAAGCCGTTCTGAATATCTGAAGAAAGTAGGAGGAGCAAGTGCAAAGGCCTTGAGGTACATACATGTCTGGTGCAACTTAGGAGCAGTAGGGAGGTCAGTGTGGTAAGAGACGGAGAAGAGAATGTAAGAGGAAAGATAACAGAGCCAGATGGTGTCGTTTCTCATAATCCTTTATAAGACTCAGGTTTTCAGTGAGAGTCAAGTGGGAAGTCATTTTAAGACAGTAAACGTGGGAATGTTATGGTTTGTCCTTCAAGGAATACTTGACAAGGGAGCAAGGGATAAAACAGAGTCCTGTTAGAAGACTGCATCAATAATCTAGGCAGGTAGTGATGGCAATCTGAGCCAGAATGGTGGCAGTATAGGTAACGAAAGCTATCTGATTCCGGATACTTTGAAAAGAGCCAACGGGTTGTATTTTTGGGTTGGATGACAGACATAAGGTAAAGAAAAGTGGAAGGGATGTGCCCAAGCTGGAAGATAGAGATGCTATTTATAGATAACAGGAGGACACGGGACAGGTATTTGGAGAGGATCAGACCTTGTACCGAATCTGAGATTCCCACTCAAAATCCACATGGACACCAGAAGGGGAATGCTAGGCCTGAGTGGGTCAGACAGGAGGTAAACATTTGGTAGCAGTTAGCACGAGCATGCGCACTCGTCACTAACAACCACTGCCTTCTAGGTCGTCATGTTTATGTCTTGCATAATAATTGTGTTTGGGACACTGCAGAGTTACATAATTAAGTCCAAAGCCAGGCCCTTCAAATTTTATCCGTGGTTTAATTCTGGATCGGGGGTGGTTTTATATTTATTTATAAATTATCTATATTTTTTGTTTCCTCACTATTCAATCACAACCAGAAAGCTCTTTGCTTTCCTAACTTTTTAGTTATGTGGGTGAAGGGCAAAAGGTCTGACATTGACTTGTCAGCTACATAGAGCAATACTTTTTTGCTATTCCTCAGAGGAAGCTCTGAAAGAGTTTTGGTTACCTTTCTAACAAGTCCACCTTGGAGTTGATTATGATTTTACACTTCATGATGCACTAATCTGTAACATTTATACGGAGCCATTATCTCTTTCTGAGAACTTTATGAATGTTTGTTAATTGCTTGCTGCATTACCCCAGGAGGCAGATAAAGTCACATTTGCATTCACTGTCAGAGTTTCCCTGACAGTGCGGGGGGGTTGAGTGTTAAAGCAACTGCCCATCAAACACCTGGCCAGTCAGGAACAGAGAGATTCATAATGCAAGTAATGATGATGACCTCATCTTCATTAATTAATATTATCGTAGTACTTTCAGCAGTTTTCTCATAAAAATTAGAAGCCCAAATGGAAGAAGTGTTTTCATTCCCTAGAGAGTGCAGCTCATGCGATCAAGTTGATGAACAGATGGGAGAGATAAACACCACGAGGGTAAATGAGGAGGTGGGCCAAAACTGCCTTAAACACTTCTAATTATGAAAACAGAGAACTGTTACCCGGAGGACTCTAACGCAGTGCTGAGGTAGGGTGAGAGTAGATGCATTTTACTGAATGGCTAACTGCAAAGTAGACTTCATTTTTCTTTATCTTGTTGGAAGTCTCAGGCAGGAAATCTTTCCTTTCTTTCATTTAAAACAATTCAGTCCTTGACAAATATATCAACACCTATATGTGTTGTACATAAAGCAAACTAACATCTTTACTCTTATGGAACTTTTTAGCGATGAGAATAATGATAGTTAACATTGGAGGCTTACTATGTACCAGATACTTCTTTATGACTACATAGAACAAATAATTTAATTACAACAGTCCTATTAAGAACACTAAGATATAGCAAGCATGAATTACATTCTCACATCGCTAGTGAACAGTAGATATTTAGTCCAAAAAGAACCACTGTGGTTTAGTTTAGTGTTGTTTTCTGCATTAAATGTTGAAGATGAAAGGGGTGATTAGTTTCAATAATCCAAATTAGCTACTTACTGTGATAAAACTCAATATGCTGACCTTAAATTCTTGGGAGCCAAAATGCATGTATCCAGAAATGTCACAGATCAGAGAAAAAAAAAGCATAATCTCACATTATTTTTCTCCAAGTTTTTGCCTTGGGTAGTAGGGCTTGGATTTTTCCATTCTCATATCTCGTATCTATCTTGGATATTTGGCAAAATTGTAAAAATGAATTGAGTCAGGAATCTTAAATGCTCACAATCTCTATTTTCTTGGCCTTTTAAAATTCATTTATGCAATTCCTACTTGATTCCTTCCAACAAATAAGATTAATGAAAACAGCTTAAATTTAACTCTCCTGATTCAGTAACTTTACTTTTATATGTTTTGGGAGGATTCTACTTTTCATGAAGAAATTTCAAGTAAACATTACGTCAGTGGTGAGACCTTAGAGAACCTTGCAAGGCACCTCTAGCATCTTCAGAGAATTATTCAGTATGATATATTGAAAGCAGCAGGGTCTTTCTTGTTGAATGAGGTTAGATTTTACCTCTGACACAATCATAAGTTGTGAAGTTCTGGGCGAAATATTTCAATGATAGACTTTTGTTTTCTTCATTTTAGGATTAAATCATTTCTAATACATGTGAAGTGACTTTTTTCTGTGCCTAGTTCTTATAGGTAAAACTTGCTATTTATTATAATAAATACTTGCTGTTTATTAATGTTTATTCAATGGATGTTTGGATTTCTATTATATATGGGCTAGGTTCTGGAAAGAGAAACTACAGTGAAAATATTATGAGTATTTGATAGAAATGATCTCCATGGTAAGAGTCAAACAGTGGCACAGATGCCCTCTCTTCTGTGTCTTCTCCATTTATTCCCTTTTCCATTTGTCAGAAAGGTGATAATGAAAAAATGTGTCTTAGTGCCCACTGGGGACCTATTCTGATAACTATTCTTCATCTTTACCTTTATTCTAAGCTTCAAGAAATGGAATTGGCCATTACTATTGCTTCTTCTGATCACGTGAGTTCCTCATGGCAGATTTTTCCTGGCCCTGCTGCTCTGTGAGATGTGGAATCTAGGCACTCAGATTGCATGTCACAGCCTCTCTGAAATAGCAGTGACCCAAGCCAAGCTTTCCTGGGAATAAAGGAGAGGGACAAATTCCAGAATTATGAATAAGTGGAAAGCAGAGAACGAGCTCTTTTGCAAAGTTCAAACCTGCAAAGATGCTCTTGCCATTAACCAGAGTTATGCATACAGAAGGACCAAAAGGTTTCCAGTGAGTGATGGGAAAAGGTGACACATCTGGGCAATAAGACGAGGATTCAGTTTTTAGACGTAGCAGTTTGCCGTGCTTAGTATATATGTATCTCAAGTACACGTTGTTTTTAAAGTTATATTTATGGGGATCTTTGAAAATAGAGATCTTGCATCCCTGCTTCTTTCCAGAGTATATAGGTACTGAACGTTTGAAAGATGAGTTGACCAAGAAAGTGAACCTTAGTCAGGGAGAAGAAAGAGGAGATAGATCACAGTGTTTTCTGTAGAGTACTGATATGTAATTTCATAGGGCTGGGTTAAAATACCAGGAATATCAAGGAGAGATGTGAGAAAGTAGAAGAAGAGAAGAATTGTGGTACTATTTGCATTTAGTGAAGGGGTCTCAAGAGGACCTGCACTGGATTAGACGCAGAGGAAACGATGGATGGTCTCTTTGGAAGAGGGAGCGCTGGATGATAACTGTTGTAGTTTGTGTTCCTGTGGCCCCGCCCCAAGCCTCCTGCAATCACAACCGCCACCAAATCAGGTGTTTGGGATTGGTTCGTTGTCTAGCGCTAGGATTGGTGATATGAGTGTTTCACCCACCCAGGGGTGGAGTCAGGATGCCTTGTATCCACAGCGAAGAAGGTGTGTCTTTCCCTTATACTGTCCACGCTTGCTGTTTATGGTGGTCCGCCATGCCACCCTGCCCCTTGGAACCTGCTAATGAATGCATAGGGGACAAGAAGAATAAAGATGGTGAAATAGCTTTATAATTTTGTGATGAAGTATCCATTGGGATCTTGAAAAGAGCAGTTAGGGCAGGGCGTTAGCGCGGATTGCGCTGGCTCTCGAGTGAGTGAGCGGCTCACAGGTAGCAGCAAGCAGGCGTTACTCTTGCAAGATCTTGAAGGGTGAAGAGAAGGAGGGAGGCGGGGAGGCAGAAAGTGAAAGAAGACTGGAGTGGTGAAACTGAAGGGCAGGTAGATTGGGAGATATGTTCAAGTGGAAGGAAGGCACTGCGTGTGGTAGAGGGTGGGGAAGGGAGCGCAAGGGTAACAGTGTTAAGTGTCTTCTTAGAGAAAAAGAACGGTAGTCCTTAGTTCTAAGACTGTTGGACAGAATTTAAACTAGATGTAGCAGACTGAGGAAGATGCAGTCATTGTTTCATTAGGACTTCAGAAGGAAGTGAAAGCTTGACTCACGTGTTTTTTTTTTTGGTACCGGGGATTGAACTCATGACCTCACGCTTGCCAGGCAGGCGCTTAAGCCACTACGCTAAATCCCCGGCCCGACTCACGTGTTTTGAGGCCTCTTGTTTTTGAGCAGTAATGATCCCAGAGGAACATAGTAGGTATTGATGTTGAAACGTAGCAACTCCACTTCAGTTTCTCCCACAGTGCTTACAGGCCTGTAGGTATGTGCTCTGACATGAAGGGTTTCCCACTGCCATTGATTAAGCACTATCAATGTAGAAATTTATAACTTTACTTCTGAATCTGTCATTGTTATCACCTTAAATATCTAACATTGTATTTCTATTTCTCTTCATACATTTCTTTTGTAATATTTTATGATGAAGAATATAAAATTGTGAAAATATCTAAAGGGATCATATGATCTAATTTATTAGATTGACTTCAACTTACAGCAGCCAATAGTTTTCTGTTCCTTGTTTTTGTTGAGTATATGACCTTGTCTAGAATGATCGAATACAAATATTTCTGTACTTCTCTCTCTAGAGATATATTTCTAGAGAGAATTCACAGATATTATCTATGTGAATTCAGTATGTTATAATAGGATATATAGGATATATGTTATAATAGGATATAGGATATAATAATATCTACCTCATGGAGCATTGAAGCAAATAGGAGAAATTGTAATTTTAAAATCCTTTGAATCATGAAAATCCACACTCGTGTATCTAATAGGTCAGTCAGATCTAGAAGAAATCCATTGGTTTATTTGGATGATCAGTAACTATCAATATTAATGATCCATAACTATATTAATTCAGTTTTGTTGTTTTAATTTAAAAATAAAAATCTTAAAGATATTTAGTATCCAGTTTTTTGTTTAAATTCTAAACATCAGCTTAACAATCTGTGTTTATCACTTTACTCATTACAGAAATGGATGATAGAACATGGTAATTTCAAAGATAAATGTTTACCAAAATTGCTAATATGTCTAGCAATTTATACTTATTTGGTAGGGTAGAATCTCATTTGAAAATAAAATTAAATATAAGGTGATAAGAATACAAAAGTCTACAGCTCAGATATATACTGTATGGTTTAGGAGAAGGAAAAAATCAGTATGAGTTGTCTTAGTTTGAAACAATTCCATTAAAAAGGAAGCTCAAGATAGATCATGAGGATGGAGAGAATTGGAGATGTGATAAATATGAAATTTCAAACAGAAATAACCATAGTATCTTTTTTCGGCTTCAAGTCATACACTGTCTGTGACAAATTCTGTCTGCGTGCTTACACATGAATATAAAAATCTCAGAACCTCTCAGATTTTAATTACTGGTATCACACCAATATCAGCAGTCTCTCTCTCTCTCTCTCTCTCTCTCTCTCTCTCTCACACACACACACACACACACACACACAGATCTACACACATACCAGTTCATGGCTGGCAAAGTGCTGAAAAGTAGTAGACAAGATAGCTAGTTAGGCCTGCATGATGGGGATGCAAGTTGTACTTTAGCTTACAGAAAATAATACACAAAATTTCCCTTTATTTCTCCAAATAGCAAAATACATTCCTATTGCTGAGAGGTCAACATGAGCCATATATTTATATACAGTAGAGACCAACCAAACAAACAACCAGTTGATTTGGACAGAACTGATGAATCATAAAGCATTTATAAAGTTTTATTTAAATGCCTGATTTATACACCATAGTGAGGGATCGGAGCATGGCCAAATGATTTGATGGGAGAAGAACAAGTTCCCCAAATAATGTTGTTTCCAGAAGGGAAGAGTGTTAGGAGAATACAACAAGGAATGTTCTTCACTTTATAGCTGAAGATTGTGTCAGTTCTAGGATCTGATATTCTTCACACAGTAATCTAAATAAAAATATTTCCCTTTGATTATGGTGTTTCAAAAGATACTTTGTCCTAAAAGTCACAGAATGCCCCAAACCTAACAGCAATGCTTATTGAATTAAGCACAGAGATTGAGTGGTTTGACATCTCAGTGATGTCTATAGAAACCAGATGCTTTGTTGTCATTTCATTATCCATCCTACCCCTGTTCCTTCCTGAGGCCTACTACTCTGTGGTTATAAAATGGCTGCCAAATATCCAGAAATCAAGTCCCAACATGATCATGTTAAAGGTAGGAGTAGAGTATCTGCTCTACTCTGCTCAAAAATGAATTGGTCTATCTCAGAACTCTGGAAGATTAATTTTTTAAATTTAAAACCATCTTTATTTCAGTATAATTTGCTGTAATATTCACCAAGCTTAAGGGTATGGAGTAAGCTTCCACTAACGTATACAATGGATAGCCAATATTACGATAACAAGATAGATCTTTCCATCACTCTCAAAAGCTGATATGTTCCTATTTAATGAATCCCAAGCTAACAATTTAAAAATCCTTATTTCTGTGATGGTGTTTTCATCACGCTGTGATCCTCAGATCTTAATGGATGCCAACATTTCAAAAATACCTAGCACTTACTAAGTACTTCCTATATGCTGGCCATTACCCTAAATGATTGACCTATATCATCTTTTTTAATTCTCAAAACAACAGGGTGCACCTTGCTTTATTAAGATGGCTACTGCTAGTCTCCTTAGTGCTTTGTGTGAAGTAGAAAAAGGGCAGCCTGTCTATCTAGTGGACGGAGCAGCCACAGCCATTGCTATGGCTTTGAACTAAAATATCCCACCAAAAGCTCATGCAGTCACAGGTGGGCTTTTGGATAGTGATTGGATCATGGAGATGTTAGATTAATCTGTTGGTGAGTTCTGGGCTGCACACGCATGTTACTAGTTAGGGCCTCCTCAGAGGAGGTGGATCACTGGGCACATGACCTGGAAGGGTGTATTTTTGTCCCCAGTTTTCTTATCTTTTTGCTTCCTGGATGCCATGGGTTGAACAGTTTTTCTCTGCCAGACCTTTCCACCAGGCTGTTTCTGCCTTGGAGCTGACTGACTGTGGAATAAATACTCTGAAAACAAATCCTGCCTCCTATAAATTGTAAGTGTTGAATATCTGTCTCAGCAATGGGAAGGTGACTAACAATACAGGAAGTAGGATGGTTGGTGTGACTCTACCTGATGATGTGGTTCAGAACCCTTTGGAACTGGTTTGCAGGAGGTGTTTGGAGATTCTGGCTATGGAAGCCCTAACGTGTCATAAAGGATGTTTAGCAAACAGCATGGGTTAGAGTTCAGAAGGCCAAAATACTGATACAAATGCGAACAGTGAAGGCCAGACTCATAATCATTCAGTTATTACTCGTACTCTATTAGAATCTGGCTTAGAGGCCATGCATGTTTTATTCTGGAAAAAATTGTTTACATTTTTTCCCACATACTAAGACTTAGTGTGATGCTGAGCTTACAATTGTCTGACTAATCAGTCTGGTGACAGAAATACTAAGGCATCTCAGAATCCACGTGGTTGCGTATGTCAGATATGCAGTGTGAATCGGTAGCAGAACTGAGCTACATTATTTGAAACATTTACAGTTTAGTGAGAAAGGAAGTCCATGAAAATTTGTGACAGGAACGTATGACTGCAGAAGAGATTAGCACTATTTAAAAAAGACAAAAGCTAAGCAGTTTGCATTGGAACTATAGGAAAGATGGCTTGAGGGCATTTCAGGAACTGGCTAGATACCTTGGACGTTACAAACTCAAGAGTGCAAAGAAGTAAATTTCTGTGAAAGGCTTTGCATTAAAAAGAGAGCTTCAATCTGGGCATGAGAGTGCGTGCCTATAGTTCTAGTATTTCTAAGTCTGAGGCTGTGGACTAAACCATCTAGAAGCCGGAACAAAAACAAACTCCTCTTTTAAGACAATGGATGCTGGGTTCTTTGCTCTAGCCATGTGAAAGTGACTAACACAGCTAGTTAAATGGAACAGGGGTAGTTTGGCGTCTTCTTTCCTTTGAACTTAGGAGTCTTTGTGAAGTGAATCAGCTGTTGGATGAGGAAGTATACTTAACTGTTCCCATTTTGTAATATGAAAACTCCCACCTTAGAGGAGTGAATTGGCCTCTTCTCGGTTATATAGTATGAGGCATCCCTTGGCTTTTGAACATAGGATTTTATTCATTAGCATGTTTCACAGGTATTTGGAAAAATTTGTTGGCTAGTTTCTGGAGTTTTTCTTCTGACTTTCCCTCCTTTATATTGGCTATTTATAAACTCTCATATACTTGTTCAGGCTTTTCTCTTCCCTGATTGATTTAATAGCATAAAATAATTTTCTCAGTTATTATACTTTTAAAAATTATAGTCATTATTATTTGTTCGTAGAAACTCATGTAATTATATTATCTTTCTGGTGGAAATTAGTGACAGGTAATAATTGTTATAATTTTTTATTAATCACTAATATTCCATATATACAAATTTATTCACATGAAGGGAATAAATGTGAGGTTGTCAATTTTTGATAAAATTGTTGGTGGAAAACTCAAATCTTTTCAATAAATGTGTATTTTCTTTTATGAGTTATAAAAGGTTATCAGGCTTCATTGAAATTACTTCATGATACCATGGTATGAAAGGATAAATTTGGTTCCACAGTATATGCCTCACACAATTTTTATATAATTTTATATTTTTTTAGATTGTCATAGAAAAATCCTAGGGGTAATATTTGTGAGAATTGAAAAACAATTGGTTTTGTACTAAATTGTTTAGAGGTTTCCAGACTTGTAGACTTTGCCAATGTAACCTGTAATTGGATTTTTCTTCTTTTTCCTGATGTTAAGAGCAAGCAAATTAAAATCAGATGTTCATTTCTTGCTATTAAAGTACATGGTTTACCCATCATGTCTTCTGAAAAATAGGTATAATTAGCTCTCTTGCATAATTTACTCACTTTTCTATAAAAAGCTGTGTAAAGATTAGTGAGAAACTAAAAATGTTGGCAGAAAAGACTCCCAATTAGAGAATGATTGATTAATTTGTTGCAGCTGATAAAGTATTAGTGTCATAGTTTCAGGTTTTAGGACTAGGAAGTAAATAACTTAGCATGGAGTGTCTATTATGCACTAAAAAATAATAAATAAAGGTGCCTGCCAATTACCTTTGAGGTGCCCTCCATTTTGGATTAAACTTATTTAATTGTTTCTTTTATTTTGTTGTTCTTCAGAGAGAAAACTTTTGAAACATCTCAGGTTATGTCTTAAGCTAAAGAAGAATGTTTTTATACTATGCCCAACTGTAAATTTGGGACAGAACATCCCCCAGGACTAGGGGCATCACCTGGGGTCTTGCCAGAAATGTCAATGCTGGGACCATGGCATTCCATATTCTATAATGGGTCAAGGAATCAGTTCGCATTTTAAGGTGCCCTAAGGGTACTCTGATGCATGCTAAGAATTGAGAACCATGACTCTAAATTGCTCTTAATTATTTGCAATATTTTGCTCCTGGGTAGAATTGCTAGATTAAGGATATGAGCACATTTAAATTTACAAGGAAAATCATTTTATAAATATTTTGTCTCAATTTAGAATTCCACCAGTCTTAATGAAACTCTTACTGCCTTATACTCAGTTTTTCTTCTGACATGACCATACTTTATATTTTTGTTTCTATTTATCCAATTTATATTTGCAAATATTTAAAAAATAAAGTAAACCAGAATAGCTTAGAATTGTCAGCTTAGTGCTTTCTCCTTCTCAACCCTTTGTTTAGTGTGTCCTTTTACATGGGAGATACAGTCTAGAGCCATTGCTAAACTTTTGTGTTTGCTGTCAAGTTGTAAAGTTAAGAGCTAAAACATGTGTATATCATTGTGACTGTATATTTGAAAAATTTTATATAAATACAATTATTTTATGACATGCACAATTACTATATGTAACTGTAGTCACAACTGAAATGTGTTATATGTAAGACTATAGTATTTCTTGAACTGAGAACCATGTTTTGCCTTGTTCTGAGTGAAAGATAGTAAAGATAGTAAATTGTACTGTGTTTAGTTTTACAGTTTTCAGAGTAACAGTAGAAGGAGGTAAATTATAGAAATTGAATTCATGTATTTTTGTTTCCCTGACAGAATTTATCTTTTCATCCTTAAAGTAAAAGTTTCAAACCTATTCTTTTATTTAAATATCCTAGTTAAGAGCAGAGACAAAGAGATTTAAAATGTCTAATCTCTTAGGGTTTATAAATACGAGCAATTATTTTGTGTGTGGATTTACTTTTGTAGATTAAAATCAATATGATTTTTGCGATTAATGGCAAAATTATCTGTAATAGTCTTTTGGTATTAATAGTCTTAGTACACCATCTGTAGCGTTTTTCATTTCTACACATAATTGCATAAAGCACTTTATGTTTTCCAAGGAAAAATCTCTAGACAAACTATCCCTCATTTAAACTTATCTACTGACTGAATCAGAGAGGTAAGCCATTTTTCTTTGGAAGTTTTGGAGCTTTCAGAAGTATGAGGATAACAAAGTCATGTTTGGATAGGCTGCACACCATTAAGAGGTTCTTTCCATGCCAATATCAGTATTGTATTGTTTTCTTTAGTGGGAGTGGGCAGGGAAAATATTCTCTTCTCTTCTTCAATTTGTGTGAAAGTTTACCATTTGGACATAAGAATCTTTCACCCACCGAGGAATCAGTTGAGTGGAATGGGTGCTATCAACCGACACTTCGTTATGTGATGTAGATGGCTATTTTTCTCCTGATGCGTGGCTGTGAACCTGAGAATAAAGCACAGAAGCCAGTTTATTTCTCCTGTTGTGAACTTTGGGTGTGAGGGTTGAGTTAATCTTAATTCATGGTAATTTTATTGTTGCTTTACTACCTTCTATTGTCTATTTCTCCCTTTATTTTTCAATCCTTAGAGTGATTTTTCTCTGAAAATAAGTGTCTTAGTTACTTTTCTCTCATTGCTGAGACAAAATACCTCATGCTCAAAATTAAGGAAGAAAAGGTCTGTTTAGCTCACAGCTTGTGGAGGTTTCAGTCTGTAGCCAGCTGGTTTTAAGGCAGAGTGGCATAGTAAAGGGGCAACCCTTAATGGCAGTGGAAGATACCAAAAGCAGCAAGAGCAAAAAGAGGAGTGCAAGACTCTTTCTTTCCCTTATATTGTGTGCAGGCAACCTGCTCTAGGGACAGTGTAGCACTCACAGCCCCAGTCTCAGCACTAGACAATGAGCCAGTCACAAACTTTCAGATTCAGCCACCTCCAAAAAGTCTGCTCCCAGTGCACATGAGGCTTTGGGGGACATACAGACACAAACCATAATATTCCATCTCTGGCTCCCCAAAGATTCATGCACATCCCTTCATGCAAAAAACATTTAGTCCATCTCTAAAAGTTGCCAAAGTCATAACAGTTTCAGCATTGCTGAAAAGTCCAAGTCCCCCAAGATGTAAGGCAAACTCTTAGCTGCAAGCACTTGTACAAATGAAAAGTTAAACACTTCCAACATTCAGTGGCACATGATAAACATTTTCATTTCAAAAGTTACAAACAGGTGGAGTTTTCCAAAGATGGCGGACCGGTAGGTAGCAGGATGTGGACCCTCTCTGAGAGAGACAGCTGAAATGCCAGAATAGAACACCCTGGAGAGACCCAAACAGAGAGAGATGGACTCTCTCAACCCAGGAAGAAACTAAAGTGAAAAAAACCACTTGAATACAAGATCCTGGGGCTACCATTAGAGAAGCTAAGATCAGCGAGCACGGCGCCCTCCTTGAGCCGCCTGAATTCCTACCCGTGACCAACCGAACCATGCCAATGCGACTGGCTTAAGCGGCCAGAGCGTGGAGCTGAATAGCCCTGTGTGTGGCTTGCCCAGACCCGGCCCTGCACATGACCCACCCAGAGGCACCGGGAATTCGCACGCTGAGGTCAGAGGTCAGGGAGCCCAGCAGTTCTCAGGGACCAGCATCAACATGCAGTGAGTGATGGGAATAAGACCCTCCCACGGGAAAGGGGAAACTGATTGGACGACATGTTGGACAGCCCTAACTCCATAAGGAAGTGGCTTCAGTTGGTTGCTCCCCTTGCAGAGCGGATTGGTGGGATCTGCTTGGACTGGGCCATGCCTCTGGCTGGGACCCAGTGGGTTGCTACAAATTAATACCCTGAGCTTGGTGCACAGTGACACAGTGAAGGCCTGCAAAGGTTGACTGGCCCAGAGGGGAGGAGCCAGCGCACACTGCCCATGGGTGAACTCTAATCTCTGATAACCTATTGAAGAGGGCTAAAGCTTCTAGCCTGCGCCCTCTAGAGGAGCCTTAACCAACAAGAAAAGGGGCTGGGAATTGCACTATACACTTGTATGGAAGGAACCAAAACCATGACAAGAGAGAGAAATAAGAAAAAACCCCCAGCCCCCAACCCTGAGAACATTGATCCAGGAGAGGTAAATACAAAAGAGATTGAGGGCAGCAAACATGCAACATCAAACACAGCATTAGCGGACATAAAGAGATATCTTCAGGACCTCATAAGTGGGATCAAAACTGAAATATTAATTCAAATTAAATAAGAGATAAGTAGATTAATAAATGAAAGGCTGGGCACCTCTCAAGAAGACACAGACAGAAGAATGGAGGAACACAGAAGGAGAGAAACTTTTAATGAAAAATACAAAAAAACCCTAGAATTCATGAAGCAAATTCAAAGAGATTATCAGGAAACTAAAGACTCCATAGAAAGTTGGCAAAACTGCTTGAAAGAAACCAAAGATAGACTATCAAAAATTGAACACAGGCTTGCAATGTGTGATCATGAAAGGGAAGATCTCTTAAAAAATAACAAGCGAGCAGGCAGTAACCATTCAAAGGCTAGAGGATGACAAGAGGATCTATAACTTAAGAATAAAGCATGTGAATGAGGAAGCAGGAGTCAAAACAGAGGAATTGCAAAGGTGATTCACAGAAATTATTAAGGAAAACTTCCCAAGCATAGAAAAAGGAAATTATATGCAGAGGTATGAAGCATACAGAACTCCAGCCACCTACAACCAAAACAGTGCTACACCAAGACACATAATAATCAAGATCCCAAAAATTCAGTATAAGAACACAATATTAAAAGCCATCAGAGAAAAGAAACAGATCACCTATAAAGGAAAACCCATCAAAATCATGGCAGACTTTTTGACACAGACCATTAGGTCAAGAAGAGCTTGGAATGAAGTAATTCAAGCCTTGAAGGAGAACAACCTCCAGCCTAGATTGATGTATCCTGCAAAACTCTCTCTAGAAATTAATGAAGAAGCAAGATGCTTCCATGAGAAAGAGGAACTTGGAGAATTTGTGACCACCAATACAACCCTACAAAAAATACTGAAGGACATTTTAGAGAGAGAGAGAAAAAGAATGTGAGCATTTCAGGAACAGTGGCAGAGAGGCCTCAGTGAACGGGGCAGACAGTGGAGTGGAACAGAAAAATAAACAACCAATGGCAGAATAACAGAATAGCAGAAATAAGGCAGAGAAGATTGGCTGTAATCTCTAGTATAGATGGCCTTGAAATATTAACAGAGAGAAACACAGGCAGAGTAGATCAGGAGATAGGGTCCATTGAGATGCTCTATATAGGGACCAGTGGGACCCAAAACAAGCAGTGCACCCCATGGGAGTGAAAGGGGAGGAGTTGTCTAAAAAAGGGAGGCACAGGATATTGTTAATTGGGTAACATGATTTAAAATTTACATTATTCTCATCACTCTGCTTGGATGGATTATGTGCTGTTCCAGTTTGTCTACTTACACTAGACTTGAGGACATGGTCAGCTATCCCAAAAATAAGAGGACATATTATGGTAATCATCCCTAATTTCCTATCAACTTAATCTGAAGCCCTTTATAACTTATACTGTCTTATTATGACTGATCTTATTTGAAACTGGTTTGTTAGATTGCTACTTTGTATTGACTGATTTTATTTAAATCTGTTATGATTGATAGCATTAAGTCTAAGAGTATAGGCAACTACAGTGAAGATGACAAGATTCACTAAGATACCCACTCTGGTTTGATTATTACTTGCTTTTAAAGTCTTATAATGTCTCCAATGCTTCATTTTTATTAATGTTAAATACTGCTGAGACATCATTGTAACCATTGTAGATCACCTTGTATTGTGGTTTTATATGACTTTTTTGCTTCATGCTTTTCTAGGATTTGTTTTGTTTTATCTTGCTTTGTTTTGTTTTTACCTCTAATACAGAAATGATAGATATACATATAGAGACTCATGCATTGTGTAGAGCTTATAAACAGTTTACGAGAACCAACTATATAACACATATTGATATGAGCAACTACTTTGAAGAAAAAGAGACACTACAGTACCCAGTGCTGATACCATAATGTCATGATGTGAAATCCAGCAAAACTATCACTTTTTGTTCAAAGTGATTTTAGCTTGTTTTATTTTGTTTAAGTTCAACACACATGAAGGTATGGACAGCTGTTTTGAGGAGAATGAGAGACAATATGACAACCATTCTTGGCTTCCCTATTTTCTGGTCTTGAAGACCTGAAACACCCTCTTCGTCCTGCTTAGATCAATTCCATACTATGTTGTATCATGTGAATTCCCTGTATGTGACAATATGGATAACTATCTGGAAGAAAACAAGAGTCAATACGATAGAGAGTGAATATCTCCGATTGTCTAGTTTTGAAATTTATGTGTCTTACATTGCTTTCTTGTGATCTGCTTTGCTCTGTTTTGTTGTGTTTAATTTTACCCTTTTGATATAATTGAATGTATATTTGAGTGCATAAAATGGATCACCATATTGCTGTTTTTGTCAGATCATGGACCAGAACTGTTAACAGACTCACTGTTTGAATGTCTACTTTACATGTTTTAACTTTGTAATTTGAACAACTATTTCCAAGATGTCAGTGTGTAATTTGTCAAGTAATAATTTCTTAGGATTTTTTGTTGCTGTTCTTTTCCTTTTTTCCTTGGGATTCTGTATTGTTCTATCCTTTTTTCTGTTTTGGTTTTTTTCTCTTTAAATAAATTTAAAACAAACAAACAAACAAACAAATAAACAAACAACAACAAAAAAACAAAAGTTGCAAACAGGTGAATACAAGGATTAGGACCAAATCTAGTCCAAAATCCAGCAAGGGAAACATTAAGACCTGTAGTTCCATATGCAGCATCCAAGGCAATTTGTGACAAGTTATGAGCTTCAAAGGACCTGGGTGACTCTGCCCCTGTGGCTGTTCTGGGTGTTGTAGTACTCATGGATTGTCTCTTAGGCCTGCTTTGCTTCATCCTTGCAGCTTGCCTCAGAAAATCCATGTTCCTAGTTTGCACAAACTTCTGGAGTCGCTGTTGTACCTTTGCCTTCACACTCACAACCTCACACTTTGTTCTCTTAGGGGCACATTGCCTGGCCTTCTGAAGTCAAGGTAGAAGCCTTTGAAACTCATAATTCTTCTACTCTGTATTCTTCTACTAATATCAGCACCATGTGGATGATGCCAAGGTCTGCTGCCAGCTAGAGCAGTATCAAGGTTTCCCTCTCTTTTGGCTTCAGGGGTTGAGTGCCTGGGTTGCTAAGCATTCTGGATGCAACACTGAGGAACAAATTCTCTAGGCCACTGCCATTCTGGAGCACAGTGTTCCAAGGCTTTCTTCTCAAAACAAATTCTTTCACCTTTGCAATTTTGAGGCTGCAAACAATGAGACTTGCTGCTTTTTCGTAATGCCAGGAGGTTATATTTTGTATTCTGTTCCTTCTCAGCAATCAGTATCTCTCCTGCTCAATCTTTGCAGTCCACAGCTTACTGGAGCATTCTTTCTGACCAAACTCATAATGTTTTAAATCATCCTGCTGGGCTCTTTCCACTTGATTCTCAACATGAATCTGGCTAACAGCCCCCAACGTTAGCCATGCTACCTCCTCAACATTAGACTGCATTGAAATTTCTTCTGCCAGATTATCTAGTCCACTTCCCTGAATCTTAGTCTATGGTAAAGTCTCTGGGTATCATCAAAATGCAGACTTTTTGCCAAGTCATAACACATGTAGTCTGGAGTCCAGCAGTGCAGTCCTTCCCAGCAGAAACTTCCTGAGCCTGGTCTTTGCTGGCAGGATTTCTATCAGCTATATGGTCTTCTGAGATCTGACAAGAATCTCCTATACAGAACAGCCTGAGGCATTTCAGCTCTACTGTTTCAGGCAGCAACACAGAAGTCATCCTCAAACACTCTTGAATCATGTGGTCAGGTAATGTCATAGCAACTTCTGAACTCCTGGTGACAAATTCTCTCCTTGCTGTGACAAAATACCCAACACCTAAAGTTAAAGAGGAGAAGTTTTATTTAACTCACAGTTGATGGAGATTTCAGTCCGTAGTCAGCTGGCTCCAGTGCAGGGTGGCGTGCCTGAAAGGCAACCATTCATGGAGATGGAAGATACCAAAAGCAACAAGAGAAAAAAGGGGAGAAGCATACCTCTTCCCTTCCTTTATATTATATACAGGCTACCTGCCCTAGGGTGGGTGTAGCACTCACAGCCCCAATCCCAGCACTAGAAAATGAGCCAGTCACAAACTCTAGATCCAGCTGCCTCTGAAAATTCCAGCCCCTGCCCCATGACTGCATGTCATAATCAAGGAGTTTACATTCTTTTTCTACTTTTTAGACTCTTGAAAAAGGCCCAACACTGGACCTTTGAAACATTAATAATGGGGGGAGTTTAATTGATCAGCAGGGAATCTATTGACACAATGTACCTGTCCTAGTAGCTGGTGATAAACATTTTAATAATTGGCTTTCCCAGGAGGAAGTAAGGCTGGAAGAGGAGTTCAGACTTAAGCGTTGGCTAATTTCTGTGTGGAAATATTGCTACCATGCCTGAACTTCAAGCTACCAACATGAGATCTCTGAATGTGAACTTGCAAAGAAATATGTCCAATTAGCTCCTATGAATGGATAGTTTGGCTTCAGTGTATAATTTGTCTGTCACCACACCTGATGGTGACACCTTTAGAGAGTAATGGCCACCACGGTGCTACCTTGGGATCCCCTTTCCACATTCTTTTTCACATTGTTCTGGCCAGCGCTGACTCAAAGCCGACAAGTCATGAATGGGGACTTCAGAATCTTATTCCTAACTTAAATTGCTTTTCACTTCATGGAAAATAAGCTCCTATAATTGCCAGTTTTAATTTATTTAATGTTTATTTATTTGTTCAACTTTTTGACATACTGCATATTTCTAAAAATCATATCCTTTTAATCTGGATTTCAAGTTTGTTTGCATACAGTTTTCCTTTGTAATATTTTTGCCTTTATAATATTTTTATGTTGTAATTTATCCACTTTAGTAGAAAAGATCTGTTCTTGGTATGCCTGGCCAAAGGCTTGCTAGCTCATTAACTTGTGGTCTTGTTAAGAACTTCACTGATTTCTGTCCATATTCTTTCATTTCTCTTTTTCATTTGTCCCTCTCTTAGTTTTATTACTTTTTTCTTGATTAGACTTTTTGCTGCTTTGACCTATGTAGAATATCATTTTTTTGTTCCACATGATGTTTTTATCCCTAAGGTGTGTGTTATCTTACATACATTTATTTCTCTGACTTTATTTGACTTTATAGTTGCCTGGTATACATGCATCTATTCCCTCTGAAATGGGTCAGGAATGCTGTGCCAAAATATGGCACCTTGGCCTTTCAGGAAGTGGCAGATGCAGGACATTTGTGCCTTCCTTTCAGGTTTCATCCTTGACTCAGGCCATCAAAGCATTCTCTGACCTTGCTTTGAAAAAAAATCTGTATCCCGGAGATGCCCTTTCAAGATGTCTTGAGGAAAGACATCTTTATCTTTAAAGATAGAGATGCCAAGAAAAATCTGATCAACCAGGGCTTGCTAGGTTTCCTCATTTTATTACTATTAGATCACGCGTGTCCTCCAGTAATTTTGCATGACTGTCCATCAGTTAATCATTTCCCTGTTTAACTGGGTCTTTGTTTTCTTCTTTTCTTGTCAGTATGTGTTTTGTTACAGAGGTGTCAGATATGAGCCTACAAATGAGTGTGGAAAGAAATCTTTTCCTTCCATTTTTTTCTCTTTGAGCTCATTTGCATTAGTTATATTTTTTAATTACCTCCAATTTTATTTAACAGCAAAAGCTGTCTCTTTCAAACATCACAGGGATTTTCAAACATTTTGACACACATTTCCCACTCCAAACTAACTTGTTATTATCCAATATTTCCTTTGTTTTCTGTCCACATGGGTCAGATGATATTATGTTCATCTTAACATCATCTTACAGTACATTGTTATTGACATCTGTATTTCTTTTTTCTTTGATATTATTTATTTCACTTTAGACTTTTGTTCAGCAATAATTTATAGCTTCCCAATGTATATTTTTCAAATAACTTTAGTGAGTGTATATTAGTTATAAACATTTTAGCTGAAAAAAGTTTTTTAGTCCTTTCTTCTTGAAAGTTTTTCTAAATTTATGATTATAGATTCTAAAATTTTTTTTATTATTTTGAAGGTAGTGAAATACAACAGAATAAGACAGAACAAATTGAGACAGTGCATTGAAATTGATACAGAACATCCAACAGGTTAATGGGATAACAGTAATAGGTGCCATAGTATATCTTGTTATCTTCACAATAGTTGTTCTTTCAATCAGGTATAGCAAAATCAAACCAAATACAGAACATTAAAGAGATTATCGAAACAGAATATTGAATAGAGCAATACAATTAATCAGAACCAAGCAAAACAGTGATAACAATACTTGCCTTCAAAGAGATGGTAGAAGGAAATCCCCCCTATTTACTATATTGCCTATGGTCAGCCTCCCAAGAGATGCTCGGACCTCTGGCTCCCATTTGCTAATGGGGGGCGATGGGATGTTTGATTATCAGCCCATGTGGTGGTAGGCTCAGGCTGCTTACCAGGGAAGTGAGCTGGTTGCTTGGTTTCCCAATGCCCTAAGTTCCAACATGGCCTGGATCCTGGGAGACGCTGGGTGGTTCTCCCTCTAAGATGGCTGCTGCTTGCCCGAGCCGTGGCTGCTTACTAGGGAGGTGGGCTGGTTCCCTGGTTTCCCAGTACCCTAAGTTCCAATATGGAATGGATCTTGGGAGACTATAATTATAGATTAATGGTTATTTTTCTCAGAACTTTGTGAAGATTTTATTATTGCAATTACTGGCTTTTATTGCTATGGAAATAAAGTTATGAATAGTTTTTTATTTTTAGCCATTTTGACAATTTGCTCTTTGTTTACACTTCAATTTTCATTATTATATAACTCTTTGATATTTCTTTTCATTCATGGTTCTGATTTTTTATGATTCTCAAACCAAAGTGTTACTGTTCTACTGTAATCTTAAATGGTCTCACCTATTTTCTGTTCTCTATTTATTCCCATTATTTCTTCACTGCAGTTAAAGTGTGTTGATATATTTTATGTTTTATAGTTTCTCTTCTAACTTCTTTTTAATATTTAATTTCTCTTTGGTTCTGTCTACATCATTTTGAGTCATTTCTTTTAAATCTATCTTTGAGTTTATTAATTATCTTTTTGGAGGTGTCCTGTGTTCTGTCTAACATCTCCAATATATTTTAAAAATTTTATCTGCTGCATTTTATCATTCTAAAACTTCTTTTTCATAATTTTCAAATGTTTCTGACAAATCATCCCCATCATAATTTTTATTATTACAGTGCTGTGGATTGAACTTATTCTATATATCAGAACGCTGTGGCTTTATACATATCCACAGGAATAACAGGTAGTTAGATTGGAATTTGCAGCGAGACAGTCTCACTCCAGAGTTGACACTGTAAATCACCACTAAGCACTGCTTACCTCTACTGAATTCTGAGGCCAAAATGGATCATTCATTGTGTTGCCTGTTTCTTTGCTTACACTTTGTTTTTCTTCTGCAGGGCTTCTTTCATAAGTCACAATTGACATTTACTACTTTAAATATTATTTCTTGTGAATCTTTCCCCATTTCTCAACTCCTAAACTCCATGTACGTGGTCCTTTCTATTATGTAGCACTGTCAGGGGGGCATTTGTTTTAGTGATCTGTGTGCCCCTGCTCCCTGGTTTAGAGCTCAGTTTCTGAAGGGTAGACAATGTCCCTAAGTTTCCCACTGCATCCAGTATGGTGTTTCAATCAGCAGAAGGCATCTGGATGCTGCTTTTGCTGTTTTGCAGATGCATGGTCTTGAGTAAGCTGTTCTCTGCTCTGTGACTTTGCTTCTTCACCTGTAACATTAAGATGACAACCTTCTCCCAGGGCTTTGAGTGACAAGTGAGATTAGGCAGGTACATCTGGCTACAGGTAAGCAATGTACATCTAGTGGTTAGACTCCCATTTAGTGCAAGTGAAGACCCTTAGAGCATTGGATGTTCAGTAAAATATTGTTGAATGAATGAATGCCTTTCCCTTGGACCCCTTCTTGGTGGACTCCACCACAATATTCTGCTATTGCACTGTTGGCATGGGATTTTCCCAGTGTCTCCCCCTCCTCTAAGGCAAAAATCACATTTTTCAGGCCATCTTATTTTTTTCTAGGTGACAGTGGTTCTAACTGGTTCAACAGATAAATGAATCCTTTCTATTGAATTAGTTGTCTAATATTTCTCCTAGGGCAAGTAGGTCTTAGTCCATTTCAATGCAGAGATGCCTATAAATAAGGAATCCTCAGTACAAGTTTCTTGTTAGACGTAAAAGGATTTTTTTTCATTGAAAAGACCGCTTAATGATGAAGTTCTCTTTATACATATGACTAATCATACTGCCATCTTTCCCCTTGGCTCTATGAGTAAATGGTATAGGGTTTGTCAGTTGGCTGTCTGCAAAGTTGAAAATCGAATTTCTGAAATCATTTTAAACTTCGATGGGAAGTGAAAGGCTATGTCATTTATGGTTCTATATGGGATCAGGTGGGTCACAAAGGGTTCTATGATTGGATATGAAATTTCATCTTCCTGTCCTGTTTCACTGTCAACCGTTTCAGCAAGAATCAGGGAAGTTTCCTAGAGCTGTAAGCTTTTGATGCTAACCCAGAGTTGCACATAATATTCTTCTCAGACATTCTTCTATCTCTATTTTCATTTAGAAGATTGCAAATCTTTTTGAGTCCACATTTTGACACCCAAAATGAAGCACTTAAAAAGATCATTGCAATATATGGTCTCCAAGGTCTGATTTTATTTAAATATTAGTTTTCAGATACTCTTTATTTATTTGACAGTGTTTTAACAACAAAACCAGCTCTTAGACATAAGCTGGAAAAAGAACATACTGTTGCCTTTCTCTGCAAATGTAATCAGTGATCTTTTAGAAAAAGCAAATTGGGCTGTTGCTGTAATTAGTGTGAACATACCAAACAAAACAAGGCTAATTACTGGAGGAGAAAAAAGTCTGACTGAATTTTGTACAAAACTGGCCCTCTTCCTCAGTTTGCAGATTTCTTTTTGTGCAGTTTCCTCAACTCTGGAGAGTAGGAATTTTGATGACATTAACACAGCTTATTAATGATCATTGTAATGAACTCCATCTACCTAATTAAATCATCAGCTACAATTGGTAACAGGGGAGTGAAACTTAAATGGAACTGTTCTGACAAAGTGGTTTGTATCCCAGGCCTAAATATTTAATACTCCCTATGGCTGGCTTAATGGGAACATGTAAAAAGCTGTTTAGCCAGGTCTTTTAGAGGTGATTGACAGATATTTTCTATGTATTTTTTCTAAGAAAAATAAATAAATTAAAAATAAACTTCTGCACAAAATTTTCCACCACTGAATATAAGGTGCACAGAGACATTATAAGTAAAAAATTAAAACAATTTTTTATTCTGTTGATGAGATACCTGAAAGGAGACTTCATTTACCTCCAGCACTTTTTAAGGATTAGGAAGCATAATAAAAAATACATGCCTTTATATGTGCATTTAGTTACATTAAGACAGTTGCAAAACCATAGACATAACAAATATCATTTAAGAAGTCTATGTAATAATTCAAGATTTATTAAAACAGACTGGTCTGTATGCTATTATATCAAGGGACAGACATATTCAACACACAGTTTTAAGTATAGGAAGTGCTATAGAAAATAAAAGAGAACTGACAAAATCTTTATCTTGGCCCCGTTACAGTTCCCCAAAGGAAAAGTTGCATAAAATTACAGCCACCTTCTGTACTCCATGTCCTTGTGTGGCTATTCTAATCAGTTCCTGTTTGCTAAATAACTAGGTGTGACCTTAGGATTATTGTTCCTTTTTCTGTTTTAACCCTTTAGATAAGTTTAAATTGAGTTTTAAGTGTAGATACGGGGAAAACTAAAGAACCACTATTTTTTAGCACCTAAAGAGCGTGCAGTCTGCACATCTGCTACTAGCAATATTCCTTACTCGTCAAGAATAGTTTCCTAGTTCCTGCACTTGCAGAAACTTCACCCAGATGGCACGGTTTCTTACTTATTACTTATTTCCGTTGCTTCTCTGTCTGCTGGGTGCAGCAGAAAAGCTAGTTAGGGAGGCAACTTTCCTGCTCTAGGTAGCAGAGAAAGCCCATTGTCCTCTTAAGAGAAGCTAAGAAGAAAACAGAAATTTCACATTTCCTAACGCTTCAGTCTCTTCTTTGTTGCTTACTGGGAAAATTTTCCTCTATCGCACTGCATTATGAATCAGGGCTATTTTTGTGCCACTTTCTACCAAGGTCAAAGAACAATTGGCGATGCCATTCTGGTCTTTCAAGATGGCTTTTGTGTATATGCGGCTAAGCCTTTGAAATAGGTCTTGTGGATTATCTCGGACAAAAAAGAAAGTGTCAGGTGTAAAAAGGAGGGTTTTTTCTTCCTTTTGGTAGAAGAGCATGTCCAGAATCCTTAGGCAATGTCATCCTTGAAAGGCTAGAAGAAGTCCACAATTGTCAGGAAGGAGAAAAGACTGTTTTACATGAACTTGGGGAAATAAGCAGAATAAACTTTATGTTTCTCTGTAGACCAGTTTGCCAAAAATGTCATCCCTGTGGGAGCCTCACAACTAAATTTCTAAATCTTAAAATACTTATAGATTTATAGGAGTGCAGCAAAGATAGTAGAATGTCACCTTACACTCTATTTCCTCCATTATTAACATCTTAAATCAATATGGCTCATGTTTTACAATTAATTCACAAATACTCCTATGTTAGTATTGACTGAATCCACACTGTATTCAGTCTTTCTTATTTTATTTATTTATTTGTTTTGGTAGTGGGAATCAAACTCATGACCTCTCACTTGCCAGGCAGGCACTGTGTCACTGAGCTAAATCCTCAGCCCTTGTATTCAGTCTAGCTTGGTATTTCCTTACTACTTTTTTATTCAAGTATTCTATCCAGTATGCCGGAATGCAGTTAGCTGTTGTGTCTGCTGGATCCCTCCTATAAATTGTGACAGTTTCTCGGGCTTTTCTTGCTCTTGATGACCTTCACAGTTTTGAGAAGGGCTGATGAAGTATTTTGTAGATTTTCCTTCAGTGGGGATTTTTCTGATTTTTCTTATTTTTATGATTGGACTAGGCTGATGAAGTTTTCTAAGAGGAAGAGTACAGAAGTAAAGTGCTGGTCTCATCAAATCAAAGACACAATGCATCAACATTACCCACATATGCCGACATTGACTTTGATGTAGTGTTAGGATTCTTCACTGTAAAGTTACTTGTTTTCTTTTTTATACTGTAATCTTAGAGTGAAGTGATATGATCAGCCTTCATACAAGAAGAGAATTAAGCTTTACTTATAGGGTATCTGTATAAAGTATTTATAATTCTTCTGCATGATATTTTTTCTTTCCCTTTGATTTGATATTGTTTATTTGTTGTTCAAATTATTCCAACTTTAGTCATTCAGAGTTCTTTCATTTGGCTTCTGTTTTCTTTTGATATACTGACTATGTTTCTTTTTCTTTTTCACTTCTTGAATTTCTGGCACTGTAGGATAATCTTGTATACTTCTGGCCCCTCCCCTAGAATCAATCATTTATCTAAGGAGTTATACTTCTCTTTATTGGAACATTTGAAACAAAGAGGCTTTAGGTTTGCTCAGTGCTAGTTGGCAAAAGCTTAGTGACTTATATTTTCTCAGTGCTTCTAAAACTTCTCAGCTGATAAAGGAAAAAAATATGTATGTTTAGTAACCATGTGATGCACATATCTATAAATGTTTCTATATGTCCCCATGTTTATCTATACCAAGCTAGCCATAGGTTATTACAGATGATTCCAACTCCAATCCATTACTACATGATCATTCTAGCCTCTTCTCCATATTCGTAAACTGCCACTCCAACAGTGGAAAACCTGGCTCCTACCATCTGTTATCTATTTACTTAATTGTTCAATTCCAGTATACATACAGAGTGGCTTCAGAATCAGCCCAGCTGTTCTCCTTTTTTTGTGTTTTGTTCCAAATGACATGCATTTGATAGTGGTCTGAGTTGGCTCTCCAACTAAGTCTGCCTCCCTTATTGCCTATGTCTATTTGTGTCCATCCATCCATCCATCCATCCATATATCCATTTATCCATCCATCCATCCATCCATCCATCCATCCATTCATCAGCTTTATTTGTCCAGTCAACATATTTATAAAGCCATGTGAAGTACATAGACTCTAAGAACAATGTTACCAATGATAGAGTTGGCTAAATCAGTATCACTTATTATATTACACTTTCTTATAACTGCATTTGCCTAATTCCTATGTCAGACAAACCAATATCTGCCATTCTTCCTGCAAGATATACTGCTGTTACTTTTCTCATTCAGAAGCCTTTCAGTGATCCATCTACTCTCTATTTATACTCAGGTATATCTATTCCCATCATCTGAGTTTTGTACAAAACAAGATACAGTTGTATTTATTTCTAAACTGAGTTGATTTTTCCCTTCATTATCATGGAAAATATTACATATAGTTAGTATAGTTAGATATTACATCACCTAGTGAATTTTCTAGTGAAGTTAAGAACTACATTAGATATGTAGAAACTCTTAAAGAAGAGGTATTTAAAGGGAGCTGATAAATTAAGCTGAACAAGATGATTATAAAATATCATGGACTTTAAAAAAAATCTAGTGGGATGTTATGCCAATAATGCTTCACAGCTGAATTTAAGTTTTCTGTATGAACCTTAAAGAAACACACATAGGGAAACCAAGACGATGGCCCCTGGAATCATTATAAAGGAAAGAGAATATATAATTTAAATTGTGGATAAACTCACATCAATGAAAAATCTTGAAGCTTTACCCAAGATTCAAAGCTAACATACATTTATAAGTTAACATAAAATCTTCCACTTTGACTTTTTGTGATTCATTTATCAGCCATTGATCCCAACTGTTGTGGAGAAAGGGGATTTTGTTACAGTTTTTTTCTTGAGATGTATTACGGATTTAGTAGACTTCTGTGGCTTAGTTTCAAAAGCTAGTCATCACTAAAAATTTATACTCATAACTTATGATAACTATAGTTATCATCTGACTGAGCACCTCTGGTGTTTGCCTCATGTGGGATACCTTGATTATACTGGATGTTTTGCAATTTTGAAATTGCTCTTTCAAGTGCATTCTCTTCATTTTCTTTCCTCTCTGTGCCCAGAAAGCTGGTCTGAAGAGACTGTCAGTGGTGGTTCCTGGCCTGAGGGCTGCCAGCTGGATTAGGCTATTGTCAGGCTCCTGTAGGAGTCTGGAGAGCTGATGAGGCATGAAGTGTGGTTCTTCTGATTTCTTTCTTGCAAGGTCACCTTCATCTAATGTGTCCCTCAAACAAAAGTCATTGTTTCTTTCAAGAATGATTCTTCTGTACAAGGTGTTTTCTTCTAGGTTCTGGTAATTATCAGTCTGCTCATTCTTTGCCATAGATATCCCTGATATTCAGTTAACTATAGTCTCCATATCTCTGATATTCAGTAAACTATAGTCTTCCCTTTTCCTTCCTATGTCCACTTCTCTGTGGATGGGCTCTTTATTAAGAAATACTCTTTAAATTCTTTACAAAAAATTCACAAAATTTATACTCTAGTTTGCAGGAAATAGAGTCAAAGAAAGGTAACTATGTTAGGGAGTGGGTTGTCCAGTTACGTCACTGCTTCCAAGTGACTCAAGATACATCAAAGTTTCTTGATTTTCATTTCTTCCAAGTTCTCTGCTTATCACATCACTTAAGAAGAGTGTTCTCATCATACATGGGGAAGAGACAGGTAACCATCCTCTCTCAGTGCTGTACCTAGGTAGAGAGAGGATGTTAGTGTTGGTGGAACACAAACTAAGCATTATATTAGACAATCTTCACCCTTGCAACTACCCCGTGACATGTGACATCATTCCCATTGCATGCGATGAAATAGTCTGGAAGCTACTAAGTCTGTCACACACTAGATTGTCAACTTCTTATCACACTGATAACTTTGCCCCTAGAATGCTTCATGCCCTTTAGCAGACACGGATTCTTACTAACATTTGCAAGAGGAATAAATATGGGTGTGGAGGTCAGGAGAGGAAGGGAGGAAAGATTTAAATCTGTGTCTGAATGACTTCAAATGATTCCTAATATTAAGTAGATGATCCCAAATCCTTTGCTATGTCTTTGTGGGCTAGATTTTGAACTCTTCTAACCAGTTTTTTTGTCTTTGGCTTTTGTCTTGAGGGTGATGGAAGAATAAAGATGATAGAACAGCAATGGGGAACACAACCTGGTAGACTTTATTAGAAGGAACAAAAGAAAAGTCCTTGCTAGTTGGGCAAGGCTTTAAGGGAGGGTGCGAAGGAAACCCTGAAGTCTAGAGTCTGTGGCTTTTGGTGTGCGAAGGAGCAGGGAGATATACAAAATGAAGGTATGTAATTGCCACTGTTGCTATTGCTAGACTTCTTGTCCTGAGCAGGTTTTATTAGTCCTCTGTGCTCCAATTTGGCCTTTGTCCCTCGTGCTACAGTTTTCCAAGGCTCATCTCTGTTTATACAGGTCCTGGCCCTCAGTTTACTCAGTTTTATCCCCCAAGCTCCTGGTCTCATTCTTGTACATGTGCTATTATAACTGTACTTGATTTAGACTTGATACTTTATTAATTAACATTACCAGAAAAATACCTTCTAATGAATGGGAAAGAACAAAGACATATTGCTGCATAATCTTCCCTTGCTAGAATGTTGTTGCCCACAAAATTAAAAATAAAAGAAAAAAGCCCAGAATTACTTAACTTTCTTTTTTGATATCACCCTTAAATAATAAGCATATGCATTTCTTTTTGTATTTGATTTTTTTTTTTTTTGCGACTGAATTTCATCATGTAGTTTAGGCTGGTATTGAACTCACAGCAATCTTCGTGACTGAGCCTCCAGAGTGCTGGGATTACAGGAGTGTGCCACTATTCTTGGCTATATTGATTGAGTTTTTAAAAATAGATTTGAGACTATTATTTTTTTAGTTTGGGAGAAAGAAATGGCTTTCCTAAGATTATTATATTCAGTCAGATATAAAACCTTTATTGATTACTATAAAGTTAAGTCATTCACATTTGAAAAATATTTTTTGCTTTAGCATTTTGGGAATTAAATGACTCTATTACATATTGCTTGTAAAATTTTTAATAATGTACTTTTACCACCTTCCAAAGCGTGTAAAGTTTTGTCAGCAGTTCTCACATAGTAATCTGTTCATTTATCTAGATTGTCAAAATATGGGAAGTAAAAATGAGAATCAGGTAGTTTTCTGCTGTCCGTATATCAAGTGACTGGTCTCTAGATTTTGGTGCATTGCTCGTTTAAACCCACAAAGTTAGTATCATACAGAGGTTTGTCATTTTCTCTTATATAAGTATGTATGCACATGTATGTATGTACCTATCTATGCATACATGTACTCATGTGTATGTCATCCTTTTACGTCTCAGTAACTTGAAGAAAGTAACCTCATCACTCAACTGTAGGTCTTACAGCAGCAGTAAAGATAATCCATGGTTGGTTTAAAATCCCATTATAAGTAAAAGTGAAAATCCAAATAGAAACCTTATTCTTTTAGTTCTTCATTTTTCCTAAGGTCTTGACAGTGGCTAGCAATGTCACACAGATCTTAGCAATAAGGAGTTTGTAGAGAAATTCCAAGCCAAATAGCAAGAACATTGACAAACTTTTCTGTTTGGGTTTGTTGAATTTACATGATGAATTTTTAAATGAAGCGATATGAATATGACTATTTAGTTTCATATTAATCAGATCCTGGTTTATTATTGCCACAAAAACTCATGGGTCATGATTCCAGTGGGTCTTTGATTTTTGAGTCTCATAAATATGGTCTTATCCTTATGATGTTATTAATATTAATCATCTATGGACTGTTAAATTTCTTGTCTGCTGTTTGTGGCTTATTCTGAATTCTGTGGTTGGAACTCATTGTGTTCTTGAGATCATGTACTAATAAGCATTTTTGAGTTTCAGTTTGCCGTTTTGAGAGGCACAGTAGCTATCTGGCTTCTGGGCAGTAGTCCAGAAACAAAAAAGCTTAGTTTTCTTGATGTGTTATATTTTCTTCTGTGCTCATAAGTTTTTTCTGTACAAAATTATTGAATGAGAAATTTAACATCTAAGACATAGTTTTTTTCTGTAACTTGGGGGTAACACTGGTACCTACTTCAAAGGGAGGCTGTAAAGATTAAATGTGCAAATATTTGTTAAGGTAATGAGCATGATGTGTAGCATTTAGTAAGTGCTAAATAAATATCATCCACTAAAGTGTTTAATAGTCTCAGAATTACAGAATAGCCTGTAAAATCCCTCTTATTTGGGAGTAGTGTCTTTGAAGCATATACATGCATTCTTTCTCATATCTGGAAGGTATAACTCTGAAGTCAAGGTGTTGGGAGAGCTATTATTCCTCCAAAGCTTCCAGGGGAAAATCCTACCTCACTTCTTTAATTTCTCATACCCTTGGGAATTCCATGGTTTGTGGCTGCACAACTTTATTCTCTTTCTTAGCCTGAGATCATGGCCATCTTCCTTCTAGAATATCTCTCTTCTTTATTAGAATACTAGTTTATTAGATTATTGGCTCAACCTACTCCCGTATCATGCTAACCTAACAGCTGTATCTACAACCACTGTATATCCCATTCTGGGTTATGGGATCTCAGGATTTCCACGTATCTTCTGGGGGAGGGAGGGACATTAATTCAATCTATAGCAAGAGTTTCATTTTGTTTATTTTACTGGTGTTCTCACACTCACTTTAACGTGTGTATGTGCCCATATATGTGTCCCTAATTTTATTTTTGTTAATTGCACAAAGAGTCCTTGTCCTGACCTCAGTGTCAGGTAAGAAGTAGCATCCTTTGATGAGTCTATTAATTTTAAGAGGTCGCTAATGTATCATTGAGTGAAATGGCTCACTGGGCTCTCTGAATGGCATCCTAGAACAGTTAACATTTTCCAAATGGGAAAAGAAGTTTAATCCTTTTCCAATAGTATTTTCTGACCCATTAAACTCTAAGTAATGGGAAGGTATCCATGGCAGTTTAAGGAATGCAGTGTAATTTTTATTCTTTCACCAAAGGGCCTAGGCAACTCTATCATTGAGTTGTTTATTCTTTCATTTCCATCAAATAGAGTATTTCCCCCAAAGGTTAATAAAGATCTTTTTTTTTGTCTCCCACACTGCACTTCCAGTATCTGACTTAATGTTTACTGATTATAAAAAATCTAAGTTCAATAAAAGAGACAAACAAAAGAATTAAATAAAGGAAAAGCATAGCACCTGTCAAACTCATAAACAGTATTATTTTTCTATTCATACAGACATAAGCAGCATTCATTATCAGGGTAACTCCTGGATTGCGATGAGGAAAAAGAAGGATAGAAAAAGAATAGCCCTTCAGATGGAATAAATTTTCAGGATATCTTTTCTGTCATTTTTTTGGGCATGAAATTCAGGAAATCAAAGAAAAGAAAAGTTACAAGTGGATTGTAGTAAATTCCAATGATTAAATAGCACACATAGGCTGTAATCTGTCTGTTAATTTGGGTGATAGTTTTTTCTTTCTACTTCATCTCTTATTTCACTTGTGAATAGTAGGACATTGTTTTCACACATTCATAACCTCGTAGGACAGTTTTGTTGTCCATGACATTGAGTAATTCACCTTGTGCCCATTGTTTTTGGCCACTGATTTTTCACTCAAATGGAAAATAATCCACTAGGTAATGAATTTACACCAAAATTTCTAGGTAAAATTGTACTGATGACTTTTATCTCTGAGAACACTTTTGTCAAGAACTACAAGATTATTATGATGCATCCTGTTGAACTTTGATTCGGAGAGGGACTTACTTTAGGATCCACAGGTTGAAAGTTCAGGACTCCTGAATTACATCAGGGAATGTTTGTCTTCAGTGCTTATTATGATTTAAGTACAAAAATTTTATTTATGGTAAAACTTGCTAAATATTAGAGAACTTAGTCCCTTGAAGAGTGTCACAAGTAGATATAGTGATATGGCTGCAGACAAGTTTCCAAGGTCCTCCATTGTCCTGGAAAATGCTTGATTTATTTTACTCTGCCCTTTTCTAGCTGCATCTGATTTTGGTGAAGTTTCTTTTTCTCTGCTCTTGGCCAGACTGCCATGCTTTACATCATTAACCCTAAACTCTGGGGAACTGATCCCATGACAGCGTCTTTGATATTAAATTAGATCCCTTCCAGGCTACATTTAATTGACTGAGCTCCTGGAGGGAATAGCTGGCTCCGGTTCCCTCTCTATTTCACTTGGCCACTTTTCTTTAGTAAATGGCTTGCAAATTTACTGTGCCTCAGTGAAGAAGGATGTGCGACAGATAAAACAAATGCCTATGATTCTGCATTCATTTTTTTCTGTCAAAAAAATGTCTATGATTACACCTGTCAATGAACTCTTTTCTTCTCTTTGAATCCTATTCCTCCAACTGATGAGGAAGTGGCTACTTACCTCTTATAATCATCACACTGCCACCTTACCTATTTTTTATGAAAATTAAAGATGAAAAGTACTGTAATTAAAATACCACTTATTTTTCATTGGTTGAAATGTTTCTACTTCTATTTTTAAACTATAAAAATCTTTAGTTCATTAACAATGACTTTTATATTTCAAACATTTTGGCTGAACTTTTCTTGCCTTATGATAATAATAAAACTACTTTGTTTTAAAAGTAAAGGTAATATTTCTCACTGTTAAAAATTCAAACATAGATATATATTATGGGAGTGAAAGAAGCCCATAATGATCTATCTTTTGATTCCTGCAAAGACGTGCTAATCTTTGTTTTTGGTGTGTAATCCTCTTGATTACTTTATGTATAAAGCATTAAATTTTAATGTTAGTGTCATTCTCAGCAATTAAAAGTACAAATTTGGGAGATAATCGTTAAATTAATTTTTGTTCCTTCTCTAAGGCATATTCGGAGAATTTTAAGAAAAAAACCCTAGAGTCCAGTTTGAATTGTAGTTTTATAATTTAGTGTAATAATTATAATCTGGTTAAGTCTCTGTAATCTCTCCTCCCAAGTCTCTCCCATCTCCCCAGTGGTTCCTTGACATGTAACTTATATTATGTGATGTCACAAGGTGCTGATGTTAGTTTCTGTGTCCCCTGCCCTCCGTCTTCCTTCCTCTGCATGTGTCTTCACTTGAAACGGTAGCTCAGGGTAAAGTTCATGTAGGTGTGTTGAGTTTGGGCTTTGCTACCTACTAGTTGTGTGGCCCCGGGGCCATGTTCTCATCTAGGACACAAGAATTATACTGATTACTGTAGTTGCTAGTTCCTAAACTTATTTTTATGTCTGAATAGTTGTCATTCAGGGATTTGGAGAGACCCACTACAAAGCACTGCTCTGCTTTCTGTTTTAGGAAGAAGCAGATAAGGCAGGTAATGACTGGGTCTGTACCCCCGAAATCTGTACAAGCTGTGTGCTCCCTCACAGTCAGACTGTTTAAACTCCCATTGCCCCCTCTCCAGCATTGAAGACTTTCTTTTATATTTACTTTTTTTCTGTTGCTACAAAGAAATGAACTAGTTAAACTTTAGGTCTAGGAATTAAAAAATCATTTAAATTATTTTTAAATTGACAGATATAAATTGCATAATTCATCATATATAATCTATCATTTTGAAACGTATATATTCATTGTAGAAGGACTAAATTGAGCTAATTAGCACATATATCATCTCTCATAGTCATCTTTTTCTAAAACCATGAATAAAACCTATTTAATAGAAATAAAATATAATGGAAAAGGTTACTTCAAGGGGTGATCAAAATTAGCTTGAGTTTAAATTTTTAAAAAAATTATAGTAAAAATCACAGTATCATTAATTCCTTTGCCTTGCTTCGGAAAAGCTTATCCCTTATTCCTCCAGTTTTGCCTCTTTCTGAAGTAGTTCTGGGAGTCCTCCTTCATGTGGACAAACAGTCCCATTCTCCATCACGACAACGCTCTGTGTCACACATCTCCCACAGTCATCTTTTTGTTGTGAAGAGATCATATAAGACCTATTATTTTAGGAATTTTCAAATTATAGTATATTTGGTCCTCTGGGTCTACAGGTTCTGAGTCCTTACATTCAACCAACTGTGGACTGAAGAGATTTTTAAAAAATTGCACTTGTGTTAAATATATATAAACATTTTTCTTGCCATTATTGTCATCCCTAAACAATACAGTATAACAACCTTTTTTTTTTTATAATTTTATTTAAAGAGGAAAAAACAAAACAAAATAAAACAGAATAAAGGGTAGCAACCATACAGTATTCCAAGGAAAAAAGGAAAAGTACAACAATAAAACCTAAGAAATTATTACTTGACTAATTACATACTGACTTCTTGGAAATAGTTGTTCAAATTACAAAGTTAAAACATGTAGACATTCAAACAGTGAGACTGTTAACAGTTCTGCTCCACGATCTGACAAAAACAGCAATATGGTCATCCATCTTACCCACTCAAATATACATGCAATTATATCAATAGGGTAAAATTAAATACAACAAAACAGAGCAAAGCAGATCACAAGAAAGCAATGTAAGACATAAATTTCAAAGCTAGACAATTGGAGATA